>NKZR01001558.1:0-87891 GCA_002370795.1 Metschnikowia sp. 03-147.1
AGTAGTGTAGTAGTAGTGTAGTAGTAGTGTAGTAGTAGTGTAGTAGTAGTGTAGTAGTAGTGTAGTAGTAGTGTAGTAGTAGTGTAGTAGTGTAGTAGTGTAATGTAGTGTAGTGTATTGTTAGTGGTATTGTATAGTACATCTTGCATCGCAGTGTGTCCGTGCGTCACGTCTCTCCCACATGTTCGAAGGAGTCTACATCACCGACGACAAAAACAACCTCTGCTATGAGTACTTGGTGTTCTCGCACGTGCCCAGCTTCCCCGCCGTCGCCAATACTCTAAAGTCCAAGTTCGCCGACCACGCAGCGCTGCCGCTCCAGATGGTGGAGATCAACCTGGACTACCTTGTGGCGTCGTACGGAAACACCCGTTTCATCGTCTACTTATTGAGCCTGACTAGGGAGTTCGGCCGCTACCTCAATCCGCTCTTGCCCTTTCTTTTTATCGACAGGTTGGTGGAGACCATGGGCGAGTACTTTGGGCAGCCGCTCACCACGCTCAAGATCGACGCCAACAACGACACCTTGACGCTTTTGTTGCACCACATGGTGGCCGACGGCGTGCCCAATGTCACCGACTTCAACAACCTCAAGGACTTGGTGTCGCTGAAGAGTTTCCTCTCCAAGTTCCTTGCATCCGGCAACCACTTGGTGTCTGGCGCCAACGCCAAGTCGCTTGCGTCGGGCTCCAACCCACACGCGTCGTCGGCCAGCGGCGGCTCCGGAGCGAAGCCCGAGAACAAGGTGCCCTGGCGCTCGGCCGACGTCCGCTACACCATAAACGAAATCTATGTGGACGTGGTGGAGTCGCTCAACGTGATCTTGACGCCCAAGGCTCGGAGCAAGCGCTACTCGCGGACGCAGAACTTTGACTCGGCGTTCTACTCTTCCGGCGCCGCTCTGGCTCTCTCCAACAAGCTCTCGGTGTTGTCGGGCAGTATCTCAGGCAAGCTAGAGTTGTTGTCGCATATGTCGGGCGTGCCGGAGATGCAGATCGCCTTCAACTCGGCGGCCAGCTACCTAGACTCGCCGCGGTTCCACCGGTGCATTGATCTCGCGGCCTGGCAGAGATCGAGGACCTTGTCGTTTGTCCCCGCAGACGGCCGGTCCGTCTTGATGAACTACGCCTTGGACCTCGACGAGTTGCCGCCTGCGACCCGGAGCAAGATGCTCGGGCTTCTAGAGTTTGACTACGAAGCCGGCTTGGGCTTGGACGCCAACGAGATGGAGCTCCGCATCAACACCACCAAGGACCAGGCCGTGGCCAAGGTCGAGGCTGTGGAGATCGAAGTGTTTGCGCAAGAGCCGGCCGGCGCGTCGCTGGAAGCCGGCGAGATCGCTGGCATGAAGCCGATTCGGGTCTCGGACGGCGACTTCCGCTACAAGGGCTCTGGTTTGGGCGTGTGGACCATCCAGAACCTACAAACGGGCAGCCACCCGGTCCTTCGCTTGGCCATCAAGTCGCTGAGGACCGACGAAGACGCGGACAGCCGCCCAGACGACTTGCTACAGCTCAATGCGGACAAGCCTGAGGCCTTGCGGCCGGTTTGGTTCCGGGTGAATTTTCTGTACAAGGGCCAAGTGCCCAGCGGGCTCAAGATCGACAGCATGAAGGTGGTCAGGTGCCTGGGGTTTGGCGAGTCGGTCAAGCCATACAAGGGTGTGAAGTACATCACCAACTGTGCGGATTATACCATCAGATGTTGACCATAATCACCCACCTCCGATTACACATCAGATACTGCCCATAGAGACGCCTGTGGAACCGCCTACGCCAAAGGTATGCGCTACATCATGCCAAATAAATCCGGTCATTACTATTAATCGAGTAGTCTAGAGCACAGGCCGGGCGCATGTGCAGTTCATTCGGTTTTCTTGGAGTGCTTCAACTTCTCCTTCTCAGCATTCTTGATCAACACATTGCCGATAAATGTTCCCACGGCCAAGCCTCCCAACAAAAGGAGGAGGAAAGGCAACTTGATGGCGTAGTCACGGGGCAAGAAGAAGCCCTGGATCAAGTTGTCCTCGTCCAAAAAGGGCAACAAAAAGACCCATGCCGTGTAGTAAGAAAAGACTGCCGTGGCAATTGCGAGCATTCCCAAGCCTACTAATTTGTCCAAAGCCTGTAGTTAGCATTTTTAGGGGAAGTCTCACGGTCAAGAGTGCTGAATATGAGTTGATCGGTGGTCACTTGTGGTGTCGCTGACCTCTTCCATGTCACTGTTCAACATGTATCGTGCTATCACTGCCAAATTTATCGTGCTATCACTGCCAAATTTATCGTGCTATCACTGCAAAATTTATCGTGCTATCACTGCAAAATTTATCGTGCTATCACTGTTCAACTTGTATCTGCTATCACTGCTCAACTTGTATCTGCTATCACATACCATTGCTGTTGTGGTCCGTACTTCCACGGTGCGTTTACGTGGCCTAGGCGCACCCCCGTGCACCAGCACACCACGCGCACTACAGTGCCATGCTACTCGTGTAGCCAGGCACCAGCCCCCATGCTAGATAAGTTCAAGTCCAGAAAGGCACCCCTCTCGTTGAGCTCCGTGAGCAATGCCATCAAAAACATCAATGCGGCCGACCTCTCGCCGCAGCTCAGCCAAAAGCACTTGAGTATCGTGGCCGGTGACCAGTTGGGCCTACCCCTTGACTCCATGCTGGCTCTCGCTTACGACCCCGTGCAGTCGCTATTTGCCGTGGCCACCATCAGAGGCTCCGTGCACGTGTTCGGCCAGAGTGCCGTAGAGGTGGTGTTCGAAATGAAGACCAAAGGCGACATTCTGCACTTGCGCTTCGTCAAGGGAATCTACTTGGTGTGTGTGGAGGCGTCAGGCAACGTGACCGTGCTCTCGCTCCACTCCAAGAAGATTTTGGCCACTTACCTGGCCCCGGGAGCCGTGACTGCAGTGGAAAGTGACCCCTGCATGGACTGGCTCATATTGGGGCTTGCCAATGGCTCGGTTCTCTTCTACGACGTGGACCGCTGCAACTTGACGCCGCTCCGCCTCGACAATCTCCAGAAGGTCGTCATGCCGAAGCAAAAGCTATCGCCGGTGTTGTCGATCCAGTGGCACCCGCGTGACGTGGGCGTGTTGTTGGTGGGCTACTCCCACTGTGCTGTGCAGTACTCAATCCAGCAGGGCGGCATCCGGAACGCTTTCGTGTACAGGTTGACGCCGGAATGCAAGGGCTTTCAGCACTCCAACGACCACGAAACGGGTGGCAAGAAGAAGCTTTTCGGCTCGGCGAAGGAAGTCATCTGCCTGGTGCGAGAGGCCCACTACCACCCAAACGGCCTCCACGTGGCCACCCTTCACGCCGACGGCACCTTGGCTTTCTGGGACGCCAACGACGCCACGCTCTTGCAGGCACGCACAACCGTGGAGGCCAATCTCCATAAGCCTGGGCCTGCGCACGTCCCTCTGGAGCCTTGCGGCAACATCACCATGAAGTGGGTGTGTGGTCAGGACCCGGAGCTCACACAGGTCATCATAGCCGGGGCAAGTGCGTCCGCTCCAGATACACTCAATGTGCTTGAACTAGGCTTCACTTTGAAGTACAGCTTGACTTCCCACGAAAAACAGGCCGAGTTTTATGCTCGTCCCTCCGAGGGCCAGCGCACCCTTCGGGTCAAGTTCAACCGCCGGTCTCAGGACCAGGGTGCACAGGAGTACATTTCTCGGATCTTTCCGATTCCCGCAGAATATCAGCCTTATTTTGCTGGTGGCCATAACCCCGCAGAGCTCTTGCTCGTGTCCAACTTCGGGGCGTTGTACCACACACAATATGACCCCAAGATACCAAACAGCCTACCTCTCCGCATTCCCCCGTCGTTGACCACCATAATTCCCCCTACCACGTTCAGCTGCGTTCAATCGGTCAGAAAAGTAGACTGGTTCGGCTCCATCCTGCTGAAAAGAAATACTGCTATGAACCACCACGCTCTTGTTTCTGGGGGTCTCCCGGTCCCTCGGAATTTCCCTCGAACCTTGGGCCTGGAGGAAACTGTCATAGATGTTCTTGTGTCTGGCCACGAAAACGGAACAGTTCGCTGCCTTGATGTCACTTCTTCAGATCACCAACGAGAAGAAAAGGGGTTCGAGTTCAGTTTGAAAGACACGCTTGACAACAACACGGGATCTTCCGCATATTCTGTCAGAAAAGTCTCATTTGCTTTTGAGTGCCAGCATGCCATCGTAGGCTTGGCCAATGGCAATGTTGCCATCTGCAAAATCGGCAAAGCCTCCCCGCTTTCGGGTAAACCGAGTCGTGCTGGTTATGACGAATGCAAGACTCTCCACAGAAATGGGGACGTTTCACTCCTCGACTTAAACCAGAGGGTCTGCGGGGACTTTTCCCAGTCATTGTTCACTCCGCACTACTTGCTCAAAATCGAAGCCAAGGATCCTATCACTTCATTGAACATGTCGAATACGGGCTTTGCTGCGATTGGTTACAAGTCAGGAAGACTTGTTGTGTGTGACATTGTGAGAGGGCCTGCTATCATTCTCAACTTGGAGTCTGTAGCCCTGCACTTGCCCTCAGTTACCGATGAGTGCTTTGTCACTGCCATGGAGTTTGCCATCATGGAGTACGGCCAGGATGGCTATTCCTCTCTTATGCTTCTTGTTGGGACCAGCGCAGGAGGAAATTTCTTGATTTTCAAAATCGTGCCTCTTGGGAACGGCGGTTTCGAGGTAGTCTTCACTAATAAGACCCTCGGCTTGAATTACAAAACGGCAGACTCAACCGGCTTGTCATGCTTGGATAAAATCATGCCAGTGAATGCATCCTCTGGGGAGTCAGCTGTGGCTACGATGGAGGTGTTCCGGAGATTGGGACAGAACGTCTTGATTCCAGGCCTAGTGGTGACCTCGTCTTCAAGAGACTTGCGAGTTTTGAAGACGCCAAAGCAGAAGCTTTCACATAAGGTGGTCGATGAAACAGTCCTCTGCAGTGGAATCGTGACTATGAGGCGTGAAGGGGCAGTGGTTGCCAGTGTGACCAAGTCGGGCTTCGTCAAGCTCTTTTCGCTCCCAGCGCTCAACGACATCGCAGATGTCAAGATTCCATCCGAAGTATTCTCCCGTCTCAAACCATCGTTGGAGAACGGTAATGCTGCGCTTTCAGATGTGCTCCACTCGGGAGAGATTTTTATGAAAGTGAGCCCCACGGAAATCCTAAATTTGCTTGTTTACGACACCAGCAAAAACAAAACATACAAGGAGAAGCCCACGGATGTGATATTCAATGACACTGCCATCATACCGCAGAGACCCGTCGCCGGCGCAATGCTGTGGGCCAAGGGACAGAGCTCATTCATATCCACAAAGGACTTGGCGCTTTTGATTGGAGGCCCCAACAGAAAGGCGCCAAAGAACGCAGAGAGCGACCTCGCCCACAACATCAGCCCCGAAGCCAACCCCAACCATTCCTATGGCATGAGCACGCCTTATGGAAAGGCGCGCGCAGAGGAGAAGGCGTACGAAGAGCCCAGGAAAAAGGGAGCAGCCAACCCATATGCCTTTGGCACCCAGGGGTTTATGAGAAACATTCGGGATGGGCTCGATGTGGTGGAGGAGTCCATCAACAACGCCGCCAACGGACTTTCCGAGTCCATGACCGATACCATCGACTCGGGCAAGAAGACCATGTATACACTGGCCTTCAAGAGCAAGTTTGGGTTCTAGGAGGCAACACCAGAGCCAGCTCACCTTCAGCTCACCTCCAGCTCAAATTCATCCGAGCTTCTTCATACGCTGTGTATAATTTGCAATCATTTCCAGTGCGGCCGCCTGTATATACTCGTTTGTGTTTACCCGAGAACACGGACCACGTAAGAACTTCACCATGACCGAAACCCATGTCGGCGAGAACGCAGGCCCCGGCTTCCCCAGGACCCCCAGAACCAGCGCTTCGTCGAGTCCGCGAAGGCAGGCCAAGTCGGTGTCTCCACACAAACCTGCCAGTTCCGTGGGCAGGCTCAACTTCATCCAGAACGACACCATAGACGACCAGTTTGTGCAGCTTTTCGAGTCCCACGAGGACATCAAGGAGATCCTCTACTCCATTGAGCACCAGTCCAAGCAGACCAGCCTAGACTTGAGCCAATTGTTCGAGCGGCTGAAGAGCAACAACTTGCACTTGAACAAGCTCCTCGATGGCATCTCCGCCTACTCCAGGGAGGTCACCGAGGAGGGCGGCGCCACCAAGTCCGATGTTTCCAAGCTCCTCCGCGCGATGGACCAGACCCAGACACATATCAAGGAGTCGGCGGCCAGGCTAGAGAAGCGGCAGAAGGACTCGTTGGAGCAGCTCACGTCCTTTTTCGAGGATTCCATGAACCGCCAAAGAAAGTCCGGCGCCTACATCGACTCGTCTCGCTTGGTATCGCAGCACTTGGACAAGGGGCACTTGGAGCACTTGGAGAAGAGACTACATCGGGTGTACGAGCTCGTGGGGCAGTCGCAAGAGGAGCAGCTCTGCGAGATGAGGACGCTCATGGCGCAGTCTGGAGCGGCCTTGAAGCAAGACATGACTGAGAGCTTGGCTAAGCGCATGGAGCAGGTTGTTGCCGGCGAAACCGTCTCTCTCCGACGCCACATAGAGGAGGCGCAGGCCACACCATGCCTCCAAGAAATCGTGAGGAAGCTCGAAGATTTGGAGATGCTGGTTGGCAAGATGCTGGCCGATGCGCAGTCGCCCGCAGAGCCTGGCCTGCTGGTGCCAGAAGACGTGGCAGCATTGGTGGCTCGGAAAGCGGAGTTGGAGAGAGCAAACGAGGCGTTGGAGAAACGCAATCTTGAGTTGTCTGGACAGCACACCAAAAGGGAAAAAGACTTGGCCAGTTTGTCCAACCAATACTCTCAGTTGCGCCAGAACTACTCGGATCTTAACGATAAGTACGAGGCCAAGCTCAGGTTGTGCGAGCGCATCCGAGCTGAGTTCAGTGCTCTACAGGAAGAAGCACTTCAGTTCGAAACCCGCATGAAGAACATGGACATGAAAAAGCACGAACCTGTGAGCAGCTTGCATGTCAGCAAAGGACAGCAGTTGCGGGTGGCCACGCCTCTCTTGGAGCGGAAAAGAGTCAGCAGCATGCCGTCACGGGAAGCAAGAGAGCGGATGAGTCATTCCAACAATTCTGATCTTGATGAGTGATTTATATACAAGGGCTGGTGAGTCATTCCAACAATTCTGACCTTGATGAGTGATTTATATACAAGGGCTGGTGAGTCATTCAAACAACTCTGACCTTGATGAGTGATTTATATACAAGGGCTGGTGTCTGACCGTCTGGGCTGTCTGGCAGCCACGCCAATTTTACTGCCGGGTGATCCTCTCCTTCCCGTCCATGTACGGCCTGAGGACTTCCGGAATCACCACAGATTCAGTGTCCGGCTCATAGAACTGCTCAAGAATGGCCACGATCACACGGGGCACAGCCATTGCAGTTCCGTTCAAGGTATGCACGTACTCCAACTTGCCCAGAGACTTGCTGCGTACTCCGAGACGACGCGCTTGGTAGTCCCCGCAGTTGGAGCAGCTGGTGAGCTCCCCCCACGAGCCTCTTCCAGGCATCCACGCCTCGCAGTCATACTTCATCATGGCCGGGGCGCCCAAATCGGTGGTGGGCATGTTCAACATCTTGGCTGAAAGCCCCAAGTTTCTGATGATAGACGTCTGCAACGTCCGTAGCGCCTCGAGTTCCTGCTCCGAGTTGCTGGCATCCGTGAAATGGAACATCTCCACCTTGGTGAATTCGTGCACCCTATACAAGCCCGTCGTGTCCTTTCCACGGGCCCCGGCCTCTGCACGATAAGCCCGGGAAACACCCACATACTTGAGCGGCGTTGAGACGGTTTCTTGCGAGTGCAACGCGCCCAAGGGAATCTCGGCGGTGCCGGCCAATGAAAGCTCCTCGTCCTGTATTGTGTACACCTGCTTCTCGCCGTTCTGGTCTTTGGGCTTGAAGCCACACGCATTGACTATCTCGGACTTGACTATGGACGGTGGAACCACCATCTTGTACCCGTGTCTACGGGCCTGTGCCAAAGCATACTGCACTAGCGCTTGCTCTAGCAAGGCACCGTCGTTGAGGAGGTAGTACCAGGAGGAGCCCGAGACTTGCGCCGCCTTGGAAAAGTCCATGATGTTGAGTTTGAGTCCGATGTCCCTGTGGTCGTAGGCTGTCGGAGGAAGCCTTTGCTCGACCTCGTGCTCAGAGACTCCGTTTATTATCTCCACCACCTCCGCTGCCTGTGGGTCGTCGGGCACCCGAGACGCGAGCCAGTTTGGCAAGCTTTCGGCACAATCGTGGATCTGCTCCGACAACGCCTGAAGCTCCTTTTCCACCACGGAGAGGTCCTGCTTGAAAGAGGCCAACTGGGAGCGCAAGGCGTCGGTGTTTTCGCCGTTTTTGGCCCGCTGCGCCATCTCAGCCCCGAGCTTCTTCCGCCGGCTCTGCATGAGGTTCCGCTGGCTCTGCTTCTCGGTCTCCAGGTGTCTGTTGGCGACGAGGAAGTCCAAGTGAGCCATGGTGCCGGCCTGACGACGGGTGATTGAGTCGCGCATCTCAGGCTCATTGGCCAAGATCCGCTTAATATCTAGAACAGGCCGCTTGAGGGCGGTGGAGTTTTTGAACGAGCTCAGCGCTCGGGAAAAGACTCGGTGGGACATCTACGGTGGAGTCTGATGATGGAGGAGCTTTGAATCGCGAGGACTGCAGATAAGCACATGGTGCGTTGGGATGAGTCTAGCCGAGTCTGGCCGCTTGGGTCGAGCTGGGCCGATTCTGGGGTCTGATAAGAGGGGTGGGATGCGGTGGTTCCAAAGAGAGGGCAGTGGGAATTTTAGTGGTTTTTGATTTGTTGCATTTGCAGATTTCCGGGAGACTGAATAATGAGAACATAATATGGCGCGTTTAAACACTGGATAATTTGCACCCAGGGCAACACATAGAGTTGATTGAGTTCATAAGCTTTATTAGTTTTATTCATTTACTAATTTTCATTAAGATCACTTTTTTGGTTCGACCGTGTTTTGTTTATTTCTTTCCTATCTTTATTGTTAGATTCTTTAGTAACGTCTGGTTCAGGTGTGTATTCGTTGATAGCTCTTCCCTAGGGAGTCAGGTTTGTATTACCAGAGTAGGAGCCGTATGGGGCTGGTTGTATTTTAGACGACGTGGTACGGTACATACGTCTAATTGATCTGCGATGCTACCATTGTCCTCATGGGTGATGCAATACGCCGTGCGGTTTGACATTATTATGTTATTATTTTTGTTCTTATTTTCTTGTTTTTATTCTTGTATTCATGTATTGTATTCTGGTATTCTTGTATTTTTCTATATTTCTAATTTTCTATTCTTCTATTCTCCTGTCTTCTATTCTCCTGTCTTCTATTCTCCTGTCTTCTATTCTTCTGTTCTATTCTTCTAGTTTATGTTCTTCTATCTTGTAATTCTTCTAGTCCTATGTTCATGTAGTTCTCCCTTCGCCCTTGCTATCGGCCAATCACAACTCTCTTATGTACAATGTCGTGGCTAGACGTCGCCGATGATGGACATCGCCTTGGAGTCGCCCCTGCTTAACTCAGGCCTGTCTAACGCATCGGCCAAACACTGCCACGGGTCTCTGGTGCCCCCCCACTTCAAAATGCTGTTTCGGTACTTCTCGCCTGCATCCCTGCTCCATGGGTCTGCCTGGAACAAGCCCTTCCATATCTTTTCGGCAATGGCCCGGTCCAACAAGTAAGAGTAGTACACTGCGCCGTACGAGAAGAGGTGCGGGAACTTGCCGTGCCACGTCGAGTACTCATCGGCGAATACCTGTAGCTTTTTCTCTAGGCGGTGGTACACATGCGTAGAGTCAAACGCCTGGAGCGAGTCTCTGCTGGCAAAGTCGATGATCTCCCCATGCAACGCCTGGTCCAACATAGCCATCTTCGACTGCATGTATGTCTCAGTTTTCTCAAGGCTCCCAGACTTCCTTCGGTGGGCCTCCAACAAAGACTCGGGCAACGGCTCGCCCGTGGCATAATGCCGGGCAATCTTGCATAGCACTCGGGGGTCTGAGCTGAACAGCTCCATGAGCACAGAGGGCAACTCCACAAAGTCCGTCAGGCAACGCGTCCCCGACAAGTTGTGGAGCTTGGTGCGGCCAAGCATGGAGTGCGTGGCGTGGCCCATCTCGTGGAAAATTGTGTCCACCTGCTCCAATGTAAGCAAGGTGGGAACGTCGCCGTCCGTCCAGCTTTTGACCTTGGACCCACTGTTGCCGTGAAAATTGCACACCAAGGAAATCACGGGGAGCTGGTAGTCCTTGGCGGCGTTCAAGTGCACCTCGTCTGCAAGCTCGTCGCCGCTCTCGCTTCCGAGTTCGTTGTTGATCTCCCTGGAGCACACTATGGTGAAGTGCGATGGCAACACCTTGGGCGACCAGAAATCCACATAGAGATACCCCAAGGTTTCGTTCGTGGATAGGTCCCTGTAACTCAATTTGCGCACGCGGTTCTGGTCCCAGGTTTCGCCCTTCTCTGTTCGCTCGGGAATCAAGGCAACGTTGTAGATGCTGCGGAAGAGCTTGTCGAGGCCGCTCATTATGGTGCCCACGGAGAGGTAGGGCGAGAGGTCCACATCTGGGCCATTGGAGTCGGAGGAGCCGAGCTCGTTCTGGCTCAACAAGTAGTCTCTGTCCCAGGGCTTGACACTGCGGAGGATTTCCGTGGAGGTAGCTGCCGCTTCACAGCCAGGCTTGTTTTTGTAGAGCGCCTTGATCTCGGCGACGACGCTTCCATCCGAGAGAAGGTTGCGCTGGAGGTTTTCCAAGAAAGCAACCACGTTTTCGGGCGACCTGGCCATTTTGAACTCGAGCTGGTACGCAGCAAAAGACTTGTAGCCTAGCATGTTGGACAAGAGAGCCCGGTACTTGAGGAACGAGTTGAGCGTGTGCAACTGCGACTCCACCGAATTGTGGAGCGCCACCCACACCTTTTTCCGGATACTCTCGGACGAGCACCTGGTCAAAATGGCGTTCGGGATGTGGCCAGCCAAGGGAATGTCGACGGTTTTTGGCAGCAGCTCGCATTGCAGTGGCGCCGTGGCCTGGAGCAGGTAGATCTCCTGTTTGATTTCGTCCAGAGAGATCTGGCGGAACTCGGCTTCGGGGACTGACACCCAGAACGACTCCAAGCTCTGCATCTCATTGCTGAACTGGGAGCCCAAGAGCGAGATCTGCTGGGTGATGGAGACGAAGTTGTCTCTTGTCTTCGGGTCCATGGCAATGCCCGAGCGCTCGAAGTCCTGGCGCAAGTACTTGCCCACCTCGATCTCCTCTTTGCTGAGGTTCTGGGTGATGTACTTGTCGTCTAGAATGGCGGAGAGCGTGGAGTGGAGCCGCACGTCGGTGTTGAGCTGGTTCATGTACTCGAACATGATCTCGTGGGTGTTCTGGGCGGCCTCCACCCACTTCTGGCTCGGATGTGCCACGCGGATGAACTCGGCCACGTCGATCACGCGGCAGAGCGTGTCGCTGAGCTGGTCCAACTTGCGGATGTACGTGAGCTTGCCCTGCTCGGTCTGGGCCTCCAAGAGCATGGTCTTCACAAGCGTCTTGGCCTTCTGCAACAGCTGCTTGGAGAAGCGGATCAAGCCCTCGGGCGACGCAAGGTGCTTGTTCTTGAACAAGCCCACATTGGCGCTGGAGAACACCAGGTACTGCGCCAGGATGAAGTTGGAGAAGTACTTCTGGCTGTCGAAGAGCTTGAGGATCTGGTCCGAGCCGGACGTGCGGTGGAAGTGCCTGACGGGGCACAAGCGGGGCGGCGCCTTGAGAACACTCCGATATCGAAGCGCAAGCATGCTATGGAGCAGCCATGTGGAAGACTGGTGAGTCAAGTCGCGGAGCTGTGTGCACTACGTTGGCTGCAATGCGATGGACACCCACGGACCACCTGATACGGGCGATAGGGCGAGGGGTGATTGTGGTAGTGCTGTTTAGTAGATGGCGCTTCCTGGGAACAGCCCTGCTTGACAGGTGGATTCACGTCAACCGCTCCAGCTCGAGCGTATCTCCCGCGTCTGTCTGAGTGTATATCGTCCAGTCTAGTCTCAGTCTAGTCTCAGTCTAGTCTCAGTCTAGTCTCAGTCTAGTCTCAGTCTAGTTTCAGTCTATACTTGTTAGATTCTGGTTACGTCCAGTACTTCTGTTAGTGTGTGTTTAGTATGTTTATTCGTCGATGATTCCTCAAGGAGGAACAATCCCTTCTTATATAGACTAATCCGGCATAGAGGAATGCAGGTCGTTCTGACCAGTGTAGGCTTTAACATCCATGTGGGTAGTACACTACCCATGATGGGTCTAACAATACTGTAGTCTATACTGTAGTCTATATTCTAGTATACACTCTAGTATACACTCTAGTATATAATCTAGTCTATACTGTAGTATACACTCTAGTCTATACTCAGTCTATACAGCCTATACAGCCTATACAGCATATACAGCCTATACAGCCTATACAGCATATACAGCCTATACAGCCTATACAGCCTATACAGCCTACTCAGTCTATACAGCATATCGTCTCTCGCCCACGTCGTACGCCATTAACCTTCGCCGTGTGCAGGAGCAGTGCATACACACCTGACGGCCCTGTTTCATTGTCTGCCTGGCTCTCCGCCCACCCTATTGTTTGACCTGCCCGTTCATCGATCTCGCTCTGTGCAGAAAGCGCAGGACAAAAGACACCGGGGCCTGATCCGCGCGCAGCGCGGAGTCTGCCAGAAGCTTATATTCACGCTTTTCTCTTCGCCGAATCGCTGTTGGCCGTCTTTCCCTTGCACCTTTTCCCTCTGCCCGCTGTGTCCCTTGCCTGGCGCTACACCATTGCTCTGCTTGAGTCCACTCTGCGCTCCTTTCCCGAGACCCGCGGGTCTAATATATTGCCCTCCCACTGCATTGCTTCCTGGAGCTCCTTATTTGATCCGGCCCACTCCTTGCTTCCCTGTCTCCCATGAGTGATCACAACCCCGCGTCCCGCCGACGCTCCGCTAGAGACTACCAGTTCGGCACCCGTATAGGCGAGGGCCTGTACTCGACGGTGTTCCTGGCCGTGGACTTGTACGACAAGAAAACCTACGCCGTCAAGGTGCTATCCAAAAAACACATTGTGCAAGAGGACAAGATCAAGTACGTGAACATCGAGAAAACCACCTTGCATCGCTTGGGCTTGCAGCACCCGGGCATCGTCCAGCTCTACTACACCTTCCAGGACGAGCTGAGCCTTTTCTTTGTGCTTGACTTCGCCGAGTACGGCGAGCTCCTCTCCATCATCTCCAAGTTCGGCTCGCTTCTGGAGCCTGTGCTGAAGTTCTACGCGCTCCAGATCGTGGACGCCGTCAGGTTCATCCATCTGAAGGGCGTGATCCACCGCGACTTGAAGCCCGAGAACATCTTGGTGGGCTACGACTTCAACTTGAAAATCACCGACTTCGGCGCCGCAAAGCTCTTGGGCGACACCGACGAGTCTACCGGCGAGAAAATCAACTACGACTCCTTTGGTCTGCTGGTGCTGGAAGAAAAGCCCGAACGGAAAGGCTCTTTCGTGGGCACGGCCGAGTACGTGCCCCCCGAACTTCTCAAACACAATATTTGTGGGTTTGAGACCGACATCTGGGCCATCGGGTGCATTTTGTTTCAATTCTTCAATGGCGTGCCCCCTTTTAAGGGCGCCACCGAGTACCTCACCTTTGAGAAGATTGTCAATGTGGACTACCACTACAAAGACCAGATCCCGCACATGGTGAAAGAAGTCATCGATAGTATTTTGGTGCTAGACCCCAAGTCCAGGCTGACCTTACCGGAAATACAGGCCATGCCCTGGTTCAAGGGGGTGCCCTGGAACAACAGAGACTACATTTGGGGGAGGAATGTTCCTCGCTTCGAGCCTTACATCCATGGCCAACCGCCCTCTTCTCTGCACAGTCAACCTCAACACAACCCTCCTGTCTTAAAACTGGGTTCCAACAGAAACTTGACCAAGAGCAACACCAACTACAAACTTCTTTCCCAAATTCACACATTCGACACATTTGTGCCTTCAATATCGCGAAAAACCACCTATTCACCGGCCACACGGTTGAAAAAGAACTCACCGGTGATGAGCCACGGCACTCTTCCCAATCAAAACCACAATGGCAACCATGGGAACAGCCATGGAAATAATCATGGAAATAATCATGGAAATAACCATGGAAATAATCATGGAAATAACCATGGAAATAATCATGGAAATAACCATGGAAATAATCATGGAAATAATCATGGCAATAACCATGGCAATAACCACGGAAATATCCATGGAATTGTGAATCATGCCAACAATCACCAAAATGCCAACAGCAATATTACCCATGGATATGTGAGCAATCACAATACCCACATGCAACCGCAACTACAGACCTTTCAGCAATCTGTCCGGAAAGATCCCAATTTTGTCGACGGAAAGCATTCTGGCCCTCCTAAAACTAGATCACAGTCAAAACCTAATTCCCAGCAAGCTGTGTACATGCCTCCTCAAAGGGATCAGCTGCCGAAAGCTCATATGACAGAGACTCCGCCATCGCCATCTTGGAACCCACACACTCCACCGGGCCAACTGCCTCCACAGCCCCCCAACAAGTCCAGTTCTTACATTGCTGCCCAACAAGCTACCTCCGGATCGACACAAAATCTCCAGAAAGCCATGAGTGAAACTACAATATCCTCAAAGCCCGCTGGATCGCCTGATTTGAAGAACTTGAGATCAAACACCGCTTTTGCTTCAATTTCGAAACCTGTGGTTTCAAAAAGCAAGCCTCCAGCATCAAAAGCGCCGAGATCTGAATCTGGCAACCGTAGCACTCAGCGGAAAAAAACGGTGTCGATCACTTTGGGAGAGATCTCGTCTTTTTTGAGCCCCGATGAAAAGATAATCAAACTCGATTGCGTTTTGAAACTGATATTGAGTAATCGGTTGATCGACAGAAAACCTGGCAGTTTAGACAATGATACAATTGAGACGCTAGTGGAGACTCACAAGACCATATTGAACAAGAGCCAGATCCCAGTGATTGCGTGCGTCTCCAACAAAGCCAAGGTGTTTCTTATTGATGATACGCTAAGTGTTATGATGGTAGATTTGACAGCTAACCGCGGCGGAGACTATCTGATGTACGATTACGAGTTTGAGAATGTGGTTGAGGACAATGCCAGCCGAGAAGGCGAAGAGGTGTACGGGTACTTGATCCTTGAGATGATAAAGGACGGAGGCGACTTGATTTTTCTCAAGCGTTTCAGTGATAGCGACAAAATCACCTACGGCAAGACCGTGCAAGTTGTGAACGCGTCGGGCGAAGCCATGCGCATTGGAGGCAACTTTGGGTGGATCGACTGCCTCATATGGGCGAAAGGCCAGGTAGACAAAGAGGCCAAAGCAAAAAGCAAAAAGAGCGTGGGCATGGCACCAAAATCCAAGCCCGGGACCAAGAAAATATCGATTCCAAGAGCGCCAACAAAGCCGGAGATGCGGACTAGCCTGCCGGTGACAGCAGGCGGTCGCAAGGCATCCGGAGAAGCGGTCAAACAAGCGCCCAAAAAACCTATCAACAATTTTGCATTCGCAGCCGCAGCAGCTGTCCATCGGTAATGTTAAGATATATATAGAATGAACGGTACGGCCAATACAGGATACATGAGTAGAGTATCAGAGTATCAGAGTATCAGAGTATCAGAGTATCAGAGTATCAGAGTATCAACCTCAGAACCAAGATCAGTCACCCTTGGATAGTTTCCGGAAGGTTTCGAGCCAATCAGAGTAGTAACACTTGTCGTTCAACACCCGGGCAGTTTGCTCTCTTACTATCGACTCAACCTGCAACTCGTTGGCCACCCAGTTCTCGATGGTTACGCACTGGCGGTTCTGCTCCTCTATCACGTCAGCCACCGCCCGATCGGCATACGGATCGGTCCGGTAGTCGTACACCGCGTCGGTTGCCTCCACCACCAGGCTTCGCTCGCGCAACTCCCCAGCATAGCTGGAACAGTACTGGATGGCGTCCGCACGTGACTTCCATTGCGGAGCGATCTTGGTGGCGAAGAAGTCCCCACACTGGGCCTTCCCGATCTCGTTCAAGTGCTGTCTGATGGTGTCGTCCGAGGCTATTCGGGAGAGCCGGAGAAAGGCCCGGATACGTGAGCTGTCCATGCAGTTTTCCGGCGTGAAGAGGGAATGTAGCGCTGGTTTGGCGTGGTCCGCTTTGCTGAAGAGCATGTCTGGGGTAAATCGTGGTGGCGCGCCCACTGGTGAAGTCCGAGCCCACTCGCACCATACACACCGGCCGATGTGCATTCGTGCGTGCCCTGTAGCACCAGTAGGAAGGGCCGAGGAAGCGAGGAAGCGAGGAAGCGAGGAAGCGAGGAAGCGAGGAAGCACCGAGAAAGCGCCGAGGAAACGGGCCGCTTGCGGTCTGCGGGCACGTCCGGCGTGTTTCGTGTCGGCTGCCGGCGGGGTGTCAGAGAAGTGGGTGCCGTTATATGTAGGCTGGGCTCTGGCACGATCGCACTGCTCGCACTGGCATGGAACACCATTTGCGTGCCAGAACCGTGAGTATCAGAGTATCAGAGAGTATCAGAGATCAGAGTATCAGTGAGTATCAGAGTATCAGTGAATATCAGTGAGTTCAGTGAGTTCAGTGAGTATCAGAAATCAGTGAATATCAGTGATCAGTGATCAGTGAGTATCAGAGATCAGTGAATATCAGTGAATATCAGTGAATATCAGTGATCAGTGAGTTCAGTGCGTTGATCTCCGTCAGCCAGTCGTCACATCAAAAACAGGCCACAATCTTACCCGCAGAATAGAACAAGCTCAACCATGCCTCCTCTCTCGGCCTCGTCTCTCTCGGACCTGTCTCCCCTCACAGAGGACGCCAGCCAAGTGGCCTTCATCCTTGCGTTCGCCTCCCATTTGGACACCTTGAAGGCCAGGTTCGATGCCATCAGCGAAAACCCCTCCTCCGTTGAACAGAGCTGTTATGTGGAGGAGCTCTCCATAGGCCTCCGCGTGGTCAAAAACTACGGCTTGCGCACCTTGGCCAGTGGCCTGGACGGCTCCCGTGTGCATGGCGCGTGCGCTCTTCTAAACGCCCATTTCTTGGGTGGCTCACTGAGACGCCGTTTCCTGCCTCTCTCCACGGAGGAGCTCATCAGCCGCGTGGACGAGCACGAAGTGCTGGCCAACCCGTTGATGCAGGACCCTGCGTTGATGTCCAGGCTCTACAGCCTTCTCCAGGCGGCGGTGCAGATGGCCACGGATCTGGGGCCCGAAACAAAGGACCCCTCGCTTTTGGAGCTGCACATCTCGCAGCTTCTAGTCAGCTACTTGACGTCTCAGGAAGCGGCGGACCCGCAGAGAATCTCTCTCGGCGGCCTCTCGTCGGCAGCACTCTCCTACTTGAAGGGGTCCGAGCATCTGCAGGTGCCCGTGTCGTGGAACGCTGTGTATGCGCTCTTCAAACACCTCCTCTCGTTGCAGGTGGGCCTTGCGCCCTTCAGCTTGGCCCGCGTCTTGGAGGCCCGCGAGGTCGCCAACAACCTCATGGTCAACTGCTCGTACCCGCAGGCCTTGAAGGTCTACACCGAGGCAATCGAGGGAGCGGGCTTCTCTGCCCTCAACAACTTGCCGCAGCTCTACACCAACAGAGCGATTGCCTTCATCGGCTTGAACTGCTTCCCGGAGGCCGTCTCCGACTTGCAGACTGCCGTCCTGCTAGACCGCACCTTCACTCCGGCATGGGTGCAGTTGGGCTACTGCCATCTCTTCTTGGGGCTGGGCCTTCTTGCCTTGAAGTGCTACCTAGTGGCTCTCCGCACCATGGCGGGGGAAGTGTACCCGCTACATTTCCCAGACGATGTTCTCCTGAAGCTGGAGTACACTGAAGCCAAGTTGAAGACGGTGTTTCCCCAGTTTGTGCAGAAGTTGGTGCTGTCCATTCTCCTCACTGAGAAGCGTGCCGTGCAGCAGCAAGAGCCCTCGTCTGCAATCCAGGAGATCACCACCCGGGTGCGTGCTATCTTGGCACGTTTCCGCTCCTACGCTGCTGCCGAAGATGTGCCCCTCTTCTCGTACGCTTACGAGACAGATATCGACTCCACGCGAGCCACTGCTGCCCGAGCAAATAGAGTGCGGCCCAGCATCTTGAACCCCGACGTGGCGCAAGACATTTTGGCCAGCACCAGTGTGGAGGCGTCTGCGGTGACAGTTCTGCCACCTCCCATTGCTTCGTTCACCGCCCATACATTGCCTAACCGCTCGACGTCCCCGCAGTCGCCAGCTGCTAACAGAGAAGCTCCTGTGCCCGAAAACCAAGAGCCCAGCATCCGGGAAATGTTCAACAACCTAGGCGAGGTGTTTGCCGGCGTCATGCCGGAACGAAACACCAACAGAGAAGCCCTGCCTGGGCCTGAAACCACGGACGCCCCAGCAGCAGGTGCGAACGCCCGGACTGCCCTGGAAACCCAGCGACTCGACCCGGTGTCCAGAGCCATTGCCAGTGCTCAAAGAGTGCTTGCCCCGGGCCAGAACAGCACCGAGCCATACACAGTGGGTGGATTTGAAGTTGCGGGGGGCTTCAGCAACCTCATCAGCCAAGCCTTGCGTAATCACCAAGCTGCATACGAGCGCACCTTGGCTGAGACTCCAGAGATGGAAGACAGTCCGCCCCGGCTCAATGGCGTGCGAGTGTCTGTACACCATCATCCGCCTCGCAATGGCGCAAGAAGCGAAGGAAACAGAAGCGAAGGAAACAGAAACGAAGGAAACAGAAGCGAAGGAAACAGAAGCGAAGGAAATAGAAACGAAGGAAACAGAAACGAAGGAAACAGAAACGGACCGACAAGCGGTGAGCGGAGAACAGACTCGCCGCGTCCCGAGGACACGGAAATGCCAGATGCACAAGACCTCGACTAGACCAGGTCAATGCCTCGCCGGCATCGCCTAGGCAGTTCAATGCCTCGTCGGCGTCGCCTAGGCAGTTCAATGCCTCGTCGGCGTCGCCTAGGCAGGTTAATGCCTCGCCAGGGCAGACCTCGCCAGAGCAGGCTTTTCAACAGCAAGTGACTTGGCCAGAGCCTTGAACCCCAGGGTAGCAATGGCTGTGGTCTACATGACACAGGCTCGTTAGACAAAGACGTATACAATTTACTGCACTAAACATCTAGCTCTTCAATCACAGATACAAAACTACCGGCTTCAATACTACTCTCCAACAGGACCTCGCCAAGGCGGAAGGGCGGTGTGTGCAGGACCGCACCACGATAAGATACAACACCAGCCACTGCTGCACCCCACCTCACAATGGCGGGACTAGAGCAATCGTTATTCCAGTTGAAATTCACGGCCAAGCTGTTGAACAGGCAGCTGGCCAAAGCGGCCAAAGAGGAGTTGCAGGAGAAAGCAAAGGTCAAGAAGGCGTTGACCCAGGGCAACAAAGACATCGCGCAGCTCTACGCCCAGAACGCCATAAGAAAAGCCAACGAGAGAGTCAACCTCTTGCGCTTGGCATCCCGCATCGACGCCGTGGCGTCTCGTGTGCAAACCGCCGTGACCATGCGGTCGGTCACGGGGAACATGACCACGGTCATCAAGGGAATGGACAAGGCGCTCCAGACCATGAACTTGGAGCGCATTTCGCTCGTCATGGACAAGTTCGAGGAGCAGTTCGAGGACTTGGACGCGCTGACCAACTACTACGAGTCTGCCACCAACAACGTCAATGCGTTGACCACGCCCCAGGAGGACGTGGACGAGTTGTTGAGCCAGGTGGCGGACGAGGCCGGTATTGAGATGAAGCAGGGGCTCAACGAGACCAAGGTGGATCTAGACACGCCCCAGACGGCCATCAGCGAGGAGAAGGAGGACAAGCTTGCGGAGCGGTTGCGTGCTTTGCGCAGCTGAGGGTACCGGGTGCTGACAACGAGGGACCACACGGAACGGGAGGTTTGGCGTGTATCATGCCGACGGGAGCAGAGAATTTTTTTGTTTCAGAGCTGCACTACACGATATGAGAGAATTGTCAGTGGCAGGAATCAAATGTACAGACGGGTATGAGGCATTCGCAGTTTCGGGACAAAGTTTCGGGGCGGACCGGTTAGCGAGTCTATAACTAGGTGTACAGGCGAGCCTACATTAGGAGTCACTATCTGGGCCACACGGTGAGGTGTCGTCAGTTTTGTAGGCGAGTGCAAACGGCACGGTCAGATACAGGTGGGGTTACCCACTAGTTTTTATTTTTATAACGTATAGCACCTTGTGGGGGAGTACTGGGACACAAGAAGCTGACATTGACGGGTTCTTGCTATCGAGGGCTCACGTAGGGCTATCTTACCGCTCGTCACTACTACCGATGAATGGCTTAGTGAGAATACTGAGGACCTTACTTAGAGGCAACGATTCTTGGGTCTGAAGATATTCAAACTTGGTCATTTAGAGGAAGTAAAGTCGTAACAAGGTTTCCGTAGGTGAACCTGCGGAAGGATCATTCAGAAAATATATACCCTTTAGGCAGAAACACTCGTATTATTATTTTAAACCTATATTTAAAACTTTCAACAACGGATCTCTTGGCTCTTGCAGAACGTAGCGTATTACGAAAGTTGTATGAGTTGCAGATGTGAATTATGAATTTTTGATTGCACTTGATCTAGCATCAAGTATAGGGGAGTGAGGTTTTCTTCGGAACCCGTCTTAACTCTTAATTAGATTCTAATTTCTCCTCACTGCCCTAAGACTAGCCGCTGAACTTAAGCATATCAATAAGTGGAGGAAAAGAAACCAGGTATTACCTCAGTACGGCGAGTGAAGGGTAAAAGCACAAATTGAAATCTTCGGAATTGTAATTGGACGGGTAGAATTGCTATTAAAAGTTCACTGGAACGGACGCCACAGAGGGTAATAGCCCCGTTAATTAAAAGCACTATAATTACGTTCCTCAGAGTCGGGTGTTTGGGAATGCAGCTCAAAGTGATGGTCCATCGAAAGCTGAATATTGGCGACGTTAGCGAACAATTTAGTGATGGAGAGAAGAACTTAGAATAGAGTGAAAGAGTACGTGAAATTGTGAAAGGGAAGGGAAAGGGAGCTAATTCACGCAATACCCAGTGTTACCCATCTTGCCTTATCACCGTGAAACACGGACCGAGGAGTCTAACGATTCTGCAAGTATTGTGTAAATCCCCATGCGGAATGAAAGTGACTGGTCACCCTCCTGTCCTAGTGGACGGGAGAGGAACTTATTTATTAGCACCCGAAAGATGGTGAACTACACCTGGGAGGGTGAAGTTTGTTCATGCGCGTGCTCATAACACCACAGGGCTCCCTTTGAAGCATCAAAGTATTTATTGAATTGGAAGATTTCTGCATCTAAGTTTGAGCTCCCAATCAATTTGATAGGGTTGACAGGAGCATTGTGTTTTTGTGGTGTGCAGAAACTGAGATAGATGGCGGCGCAAATCTTCCTTAGTAGCTGTTTTGTTCAGGAGACTCATAATAAAGGCTACAAACAAACGTCACCGCATCATTCCAGAGTGGTGGTTTGGAACATTTGCCTTGGTGATTGGCACCTCAAAGTGTGGACAGAAATGCAGTGTGGTATTTGCACATTCATTATCGAAATGCGTCTTTTTGCTGAAATAGCTAGTTCGTAGGGAAACGCATAAAAGTATATAATGGCTGACGGATACACTGAATCTTGCTTTGGACAGTCTGCACGGCACTACGTACCTAGAACACGAGATTACTGTGTTATGACCCGCTATAGACTGCACCTGTGCTAATTAACTATTCCTACTGATTCAACATTGCTAGCTTTGCAAGACAGTCGGGTATCCCTTCTCCTCTGTATGATACGAGAGGAAAAATGAATAACTACGGAGAAGGTCATATTAAGTACTACAGTTCCTCGAAGCTTTGATTTAGCAGCTTAAATTACAGGTCAAAATAGCTTAAAGTTTTATCATTAAAAAGGAATGGTAATTCGACTTTTCTGGTTTCTTCTTGAGTATTTACTAATTCCATTTTTACAATCTTTCTAAAGTACACATAAAAATGTATTGTCCACATGTAGTTCCAGTTTATTACTGGGGTGAAATCTTAAACACATGAATTAGGCCTTTCCTTGACCGACAGTGACATCAACGTATCTTACCATGCAAAAAATCTTTTTATCCAGACTTAAGTGTAGATGAACATCTGACTCCACATACTGTATTCTATCGCTGACAGCAATATTCCATCTCCGATCTAAACTGGTCACGAGCCCGGTAGACGCATCATTACGTAATCTACTCTCCGCCCCAGCCAGCACACAGCCGTCCTTGCCGGGTCTCCGGTGTCGTGTCCTTCTTGCCTCTCGCTACCCTTTGCCATCTCCGCCTATCCCCGTCGCCTGTGGCTCGCCTCTGCCGTTTCCCGCAGTGCGCACCATCCAATGATAGGCTTGCTGACATGGCTCGCGCACCTACCCACACTTGACCCCAGTTGCTGCATCTTTTTCTCCCACCATGCTTTCCTCTTCGCTCAGAACATCGCTCCGCACCTCCAGACCGGCAGCCTCCGCCATTGGCGCCATCAGGACAAAGGTGTCGTTGCCCGACTTGGACTGGGACTTTGGCGCCTTGGAGCCCCACATCTCCGGCCAAATCAACGAGCTCCACTACACAAAACACCACCAAACCTACGTGTCCGGCTACAACCAGGCCATTGAGCAGCACGCCGAGGCCAAGGCCAAGGGCGAGGTCAAGAAGACCGTGGAGTTGCAGAAGCTCATCAACTTCCACGGCGGAGGCTACATCAACCACTGCTTGTTCTGGAAGAACTTGGCCCCCGAAAAGCAAGGCGGTGGCGAGCCCCCCTCCGCCGAGTCGGACTTTGCCAAGAAGATCGAGAAGCAGTTCGGCTCGCTCGACAACTTGAAGGCCGCCACCAATGCCAAGTTGGCCGGCATCCAGGGCTCGGGCTGGGCGTTCATTGTCAAGAACAAGGAGAACGGCGGCCAGTTGGAGGTTGTCACCACCGCCAACCAGGACACTGTCACTGGGCCATTGGTGCCATTGGTGGCCATTGACGCTTGGGAGCACGCCTACTACTTGCAGTACCAAAACGTCAAGGCCGACTACTTCAAGGCTATCTGGAACGTCATCAACTGGAAGGAGGCCGAGAAGAGATTCACTGTCAACTAGCCGAGCTGTGCCGTAGATTCTGTGTACTGAGTAACATTTGTGTATGAGCTATTACACTGCTTATGGACTGCCTGCCGTTGAAGCTGCTCAATAGACTGCTAGATTGGATTCCTCGATGAACGTATTTGATTCTATTTCCTGTAGATTCAGGCTTGTATTGATTGAAGTGCCAATGCATTGGCGCCTTCATGGATGAATAGATTACACTCCACCTCTGGCGCATGCCCGCACTAGAAAGTGGCCACACCAAGAATCGAGGCTGCCTGCTTGGCGTCAACCTGCGTGCTGATGTCCTCGAGAACACGCGTCTTCTGTTCTGCAGCCTCATTGGATTTGAGGCTCCGGAATGTCCTGGACGACCACGCGTCTCCGCTGGCTTCCTGCGACTGCGAGACTTTATGTTTCATCAGCGTGAGGTTATCTCTGTTTAATCTGGACAACCCGCCGTTGGAGTCAATGATGCGGACATCGAGCCGGATGTTCTCGAGGTTCTTCAAGAGCTTCCTGCTCTGGTCAATGCGGCAGAGAGAGTACAGCTTGAGCATGCGCTGGAACTTCAGCTCGAGGAACGCCGTGGCCTCTTTCTTCTCGAACATCATCTCGCCGGATATGCGCTTCACCTGTTGGTGGAGATTCTCCTCGGCCCGCGTGGCAAACTCTAGCGAGCTCAAGGCCTCGTCCACCTTAATAGGGTCAAGCGACGACCGGCTCTTGATCTTTGTCGCCGTCATGTGCTTTGCCTGCGTCTGCGCTTGCGCCTGGTTGAGCTCCCGCATAATAAGATGTCTGTTGGTTAGAGCCTCCTTTATTTCGTAGAGCTCGTTTGTGAGCGCCGAAACGCCATCGCCCAAGGACCCCATGTCGGTCATCAGCTGCACGAGCAAGAGCTCCGACTGGATGTGCGACACATTGGCCAATTTCTCCCACATGTTCTTCATGCCCGGATGCACGTTCTCAAAGTGACTTAGGCCTTTGAGTTTGGTGCTCAGCTCTGACACCAACAACGCCAGCTGCCGGTCGCTTTTTTGCGCCTTCTCGAGCTGCTTGTGGAGCTTCTGGCTCAACAAGTACGCGGCCTTGACCACAGGCCGAAACTCAGCTAGCTCCACATACGGATCGTAAGGAACCGCAAACTGCTTGAGTGTCCTGCGCATAAGGCCACTCGCCACGGACGCCTTTCTGCCCGAGTTGATCACCGAGTAGCCGAAGTCGCTCTCAATGAAATAGACAAATTCCTCGTCCCGGATCAAGATCGGGTTCCGAGTGACTCGGTCCATCCATTCCTGCCAGATGTACATCAACTGCTTACTTTCGTCTTCCCCACCTGTGGGGTACGATGTGATGTACAGTGGAAGCACCGGCACGAACACTTCCAAATTGGAGACGGTCAAGTACTTATTGAACTTGACCACCTCGTTGTATGTCCTTCTTATATCCTTGTAGTGGCTTTGGCGGTACTTGGGTAGGCCAGAAACATCGGCATCGAACCGGAGAATCGGGTTATCTGGCTTGTTTTTCTCCACGGCCTTGAGGGCGAGTTTCATCTTGTACTTGTTGGTGAACCTCTCCGGGAGAAGCCTCATGAGCTCTTCTTTCACCAACTTGCCTTCCTCTGCGCTGGTGTCACCGGGTGCAGCAGCAGCCGGCGGCTCTTCCTGGCGTGCACCTGGGTACGGGCCTTGGGGAGCAGTGGTCTCTGGATACGCCGTTGAGTCGTCGGTGATGGGCGTGGTGGCTGCGAAGGAGACTTGGTCCTGGGGCTCCGCAAAGGGGTTGTTGTTCTCGAACTCGTCCGGATCATAGGCATACGATGATGTCATTGCGGGTTGGGCCAAGGCTGCTTGGCGGTGGGCTTGAGGTGTTGGGATCGAGGGGCACACGTGCGCGCGGTCACGTGCACGGATAAGCCGCTGTTTACTCCGCTATTGCTGCGATGCTCTACACTGCAATGCTGCGATGCTCTACACTGCAATGCTGCGATGCTCTACACTGCTTGGCAATTCGCTGTTATGTACACATGGTCCAGCATGGAAAGCGCCTTATCGTCACCTTAATGGCTCCGTCACACCTCATTATCTCGTCATCTCGTAATTCATGTATCATCAAAGCCTTTCTTCAGGCATCACGGCTGTGGTTTTGAAGATGTTGTAGCCCCAAAAGCCAATGACATTAAGCACGCCGACTCGCCAGCCGTTAAACAACCCCAACTTCTTGATTCTGGCCCATAAGCTGAGGCTCGAGCGACCGCCGTGCTCATCCTCTTCGTGGTCCCATGCATTGAAGTCAACCACGAGGTCGTCTTCAGGTTTGTCGATGGTCACCACTCTGTACTTGTCCTCTTCCAGGGACTTGGGCTGCAATAAGAAGCGCACCTGCTCTTTTCGAAGTAAGTTTTCCACGGGGAGTTTGATGAAGAGCTCTGTGATCAGGAGCAAAAGGTTGGCCCCCGTGAACAAGCTGGGTGCCAGGTACAGATCGATGTTGTACTTGACAAACAAGAGGTAGGGCGCAGATTTGCGGAAAACAATCGTGGAGAACTGATACAAGATGGTCAAGACGGTGATCAGTGGGGGAGGGGCCAATAGCAATTGTCTTGGGTAGTGTCTTATGGAGTCACGAATGCTTCTGCGGTTCACAGGCGACGTTGGAGCGTGTGTTTCGCTGGAATTATGAATCGGAGTGATCATGAAACGCACCTTGAGAAGATCCAACGGCATCAAAACCACACCTGTGAGCACACAAGCCAGCACAGAGAGCCAGAGGGACTTGACGGGCTCCGTGGAGTGAGTCAAATCTAAGAAAAACGGATCCGGGATATTCAAGAAGGGCGATAAGAAGCCAGTGAGCCATGCTTCGATGGTGTGGGTGAGGGTGTAGTGGATGAACGAGGCGTTGATGCCTCTGAAAAGGGCAAAAGGCCCATCCTTGGCAGCAATGCTACTCATAATGTCTATGGTGTGTTGTGAAATGGGATGGATCTTGTTGGCGTTTCTCTGCTTTGGGGCTGGAACAACACGAGGAGCCGCAGGAGCAGCTGTCTTCCGGGAAGCAGGCGTGGACAGCTGGAAAAAGTCCACTATTTCGTCGTCGTCGTCGTCGGCCGAAGCGGCAGGCACAAGGTCGTTGGACAAAGGCGAGTGAGACAGCAGAGCAGCGTCGAAGTCAAAGCGGCCCACCTGGAGAATCAAGCGCACCATATCCAATGGCTGCGACAATAGAATACGGCAGTAGTTCTTCAAGAAATTGGCGGCCAAGTTCTTGAACACCTCCAGGATGTTGTTGAAGTCGAAGTACTCCAGAATCTCTAGGTCATTGAGGTAGTTTTTGTCGGAGACCAGCACGGACGAAGAAGCCCGCGTCTGCCCCACGGCGTTGATGCCAATATTGCCGTTCAACAAGCTGCCCTTGGCGGCCGAGAGCCCATGGCCGAAGGAGGCGGTGATTTCCTGCTGGGTGTCGGTGTTGATGAGGCCGACTCCGGGCCGGAAGATCACCAGGTACCCTGCATTGAAGGTGTCGGGGTCGTAGTAGGGGCGCAATTTGAGGTCGCCGGGCATTGCAGGATGGGGCGCTATGGTGTTATAGAGGCGATCCTCGAGAGCGATCACACCGAGCGCGCCTGCAGGTGCGAGGTGAGACAGTAGGAGAGGGAAGAAAGGGAAGAAGAAAGAAAGAGGGGAAGAAAGGAGAAAGAAAGGAGAAAGAAAGGAGAAAGAAAGGAGAAAGAAAGGAGAAAGAAAGGAGAAAGAAGAAAGAAAGGAGAAAGAAAGAAGAGAAGAAATAAGAGACCGCAGTGACAAGCACTAACAGAGACACTGACAAGTAGTAACAGACACTGACTAGTAGTAACAGACACTGACAAGCAGTATCAGACAGACAAGCAGTATCAGACAGACAAGCAGTATCAGACAGACAAGCAGTATCAGACAGACAAGCAGTATCAGACAGNACAGACAAGCAGTATCAGACAGACAAGCAGTATCAGACAGACAAGCAGTATCAGACAGACAAGCAGTATCAGACACTGACAAGAAATATGAGCAAAATACCAAGGCTCCGCCTTTTTCGTGAATTCAATAGCAAAGAATCGCTAATAACCGGCAAGGAAATACACCTCTCACAAGAGCCAACACCAGAAAACGCGATCGACTGTTCGCTCAAGAACAGCATGTACCTCTCAAGCCAAGTCCTAAGCAATTCCACTGGTATCTGGGACTCTATATTCGCCAGGAAATCCAGCTTCTGCACCCTACCACAGCCAATTTCACCGCCTCTGCCATTGCTCCAAACACCATGTCTGAAGCCGGCACGCACCCGTGCCTCCAGCGCTGGTCCAGGTCGCGGGTGCGCCCGAGAAAAAGACACCGACGACAGATCAGCATCCCCACGGATTTCTTTGATCTCCTGTTACCACCTGCTCATAGCCGCACGAGAGCCTGCAATCTGGCTTAACTGTTGCGCCACTACAGCCACAGATCACTCAGATCAGAACCGCTGACACGTGCAAACCGTCCCGAGGCTTACTGAACCGCAGAGTTCTACCACCACTCTACCACGGCTCACGGCTCTACCACAGCCCTCCACAGCCCAGCCCTACCACGGTGCAAGAGTCATGGATTCCGATTACCACAGCCATATCTTCAACAACCCGGACATCCACCGTGACTCCGACGGCCTACGTCTGCAGCAGATCCCCAAGCTTCAGTTCGAACACACCAATGCTCACGACGACAGCTACATGGACGAGGACACCAACGACACCATCCAGGCAGACGCTCGCAGAGCCAACTGGAACACTGCTGAGAGGCATGAACCGCCTGCCAACTTTCAGTTGTCGCCCACTTTTTCATCAGGCAAGACTTTTGATGAATTTGACGACAAGCGCACCAACTTTCAGCTGGTGGATTCCAAGTCGTCCTTGCATTTCCAGCCTCCGTCTGCTTTCACTGTGTTAAACAACTCCAGCAATACCAACTTGTCTGATATTAGCCACCTGAACAACCTGGTCACGGGGTCTTTACACGATATGCTGGGGTTTGGTGACAACTCCAGCGTGGGTACTTTTCACGGTAACTCGCCTATTCCCCATCCACCGAACATGTCGCCTTTGCAAATGTCGCATCCCCAAATGCAGAATGCTGACGATTTTTCTAGGCAAAGCATTGAAGGTCAGCAAGCGCAAATGCATGCTCAGGCCCAGGCTCAGGCCCAGGCCCAGGCTCAGGCTCAGGCCCAGGCTCAGGCTCAAGCTCAAGCTCAAGCTCAAGCTCAGGCTCAGGCTCAAGCTCACGCTGAAGCCATGGCCCGATCCCAGAGTCAACAAGCAAACAACACACCTTTTGACGGTGCTCCGCAGGACCCTAGAGTACCTTCTGTGTCCCATAATGCTCCACCAACCCAAATGAATCATACCACAGACGCTTCGGGCGACAACTATGTCTATTTCACCAGGCAACCGAACTTGTTGAGTAAAGCCACTCAAGACAAAACCGCAGCTATCAAGCTAAAATTGGAAAACAACTACCAAATGGCAGTTACCCATGCCATCGAAAGAAACCAGCGCCGCATGGACTTGGAAAACAAACTCTCCATGGAAGAAGCCGGGATGAGCGAGGAGCGCAAGAATAGGCAGTTGCAAAACTTGGGGAAGAAGGAGTCGCACTTCTTACGGTTGAGAAGAACCAGATTATCTTTAGAGGACTTCTCCACGGTCAAAGTCATCGGTAAGGGTGCCTTTGGTGAAGTCCGTTTGGTGCAGAAGAAAAACACCGGAAAGATATATGCCATGAAGACGTTGTTGAAGTCGGAGATGTACAAAAAAGATCAATTGGCGCACGTCAAGGCCGAGAGGGATGTTTTAGCCGGAAGCGACTCGCCCTGGGTCGTCTCTCTTTACTATTCCTTCCAAGACTCGGTCAACTTGTACTTGATCATGGAGTTTCTCCCTGGTGGAGACTTAATGACTATGCTTATTAGATGGCAAATCTTCACCGAAGACATCACCCGGTTCTATATGGCGGAGTGTGTGTTGGCTATCGAGGCGATCCACAAATTGGGATTCATCCACCGAGATGTGAAGCCCGATAATATCTTGATCGATATCCGCGGCCACATTAAGCTCTCCGACTTTGGCTTGTCCACAGGATTCCACAAAACCCACGACTCCAACTACTTCAAAAAGCTATTGGAGCAAGACAACCTGGGCTCTCTGAACACTTTGATGACGCCAGGAAAGAACCCGCAGCGGAACTCAGTGATGGTGGACGCCATTCATTTAACAATGACAAACAGACAGCAGATGCAGACGTGGAGAAAATCGCGCCGGCTCATGGCATACTCGACAGTCGGTACGCCCGACTACATTGCGCCAGAGATCTTCATCCATCAGGGATATGGACAGGAGTGCGACTGGTGGTCTTTGGGGGCCATCATGTTCGAGTGTCTCATCGGATGGCCACCGTTCTGCTCGGAGACACCGCACGAGACATACCGCAAGATCATCAATTGGCAGGAGTGTTTGGTTATACCCGAAGACATCCATCTCTCGCCGGAGGCAGAGGACTTGATCCGCAGCTTGTTGACCAACAGCGACAGGCGGCTTGGACGGCATGGTGGCGCCGACGAAATCAAGCAGCACCCGTTCTTCCGCGGAGTTGACTGGGACACCATCAGGAAGGTGGATGCGCCGTTTATCCCCAAGTTACGGTCGATCACAGATACCCGGTTCTTCCCCACGGACGAGTTGGAGAATGTGCCAGATAGTCCAGCCATGAGCCGGGCTCATCAGCAGCAGGCCGAGTCCAATGGCGAGAACGTCAAGGAAGACTTGCCGTTTATCGGGTACACGTACTCCCGGTTCGACTACTTGACGCGGAAAAACGCCTTGTAAGACATTTAATCAGGACATTTCTTACAGACGGAACGTAGTCAGGTGACAAGAAGGACCCGAGTTGGGATTATCTCCGAGCAGCCGGCGATTTGTCTTAGTCAGATGAAAGACATGAGTCCTGTAGCAAGCAATGCGCCGCGCCTAAAACAAGCGGCACACGCTGAAGCTGTTACACATGGAGCGGGGCCATCAGAGCACCGCCGATTGGCTTTTCCAGAAGAGCGTTTTCTCCGGCTACATGCAGCCCAGACCACCAGCTAGAAGAAGGAGCGAGGCCTGGGCCGGCAAGAGACCAGCGATGGCCAAGCAATCATCACGCGCAGTGAGGTGCGGGCGCATGCAAGAAAGATGGGCCGAGCCGAGCATACCGCCAGTGGCAATAACCAGCAATGGATGCAAACAAAATGAGGAATTAGTCGAGGTGCCGCTCGGCTACGGGAGCTCGGCCGGCTGCGAGAATGCAGCTAATCTGCCCACATTCACCAGACATTGCTAGGCACAAGACATTGCTAGGCGGCCTGTGCAGGACGTTGAGCCTTTCGCTTGCGAGCGCAGGCGGTCCATCCAGCAGCGGGCGATGCCAGGAGCTTTTGTAAGGGCAGAGTGGACTGGAAATGGAAGGGAAATGGAAGGGAAATGGAAAGCTGAATTGGAGCCGGCTCTGGAGCGTGATGAGATTTGTAATCCTCTCAAACAGCAAGATTGCCTTTCGCATTGCGCGATGGGTTCCAGAAACTGAGCAAGACGAAAAGCAAGACAAACACCAAGACAAACACCAAGACACACCAAGACACACCAAGCCCCTCTACAAACCCAAAGCGGGCTCTACAAACCAACTCGGAACAAGCCAAATCTCGGCAACCGGCGTCGGCCCAAGCCCGCCCCTCCGTGGCCACGGCCAACACTACGTCCTGTCGGCCCCGAAGCCGCCGCTTCCGAAATGTCCCGTAGCGTTATATGACTCGCATGCAAATGCGCACGGCGTGAACTGTCTCATACCGGCTCAGCATGAGCCCGCGCAACACTTATAAATACCGTTCCTCGCTCGCCATTGTAAGCTGCATTCCGGCTTGTACCCTTTTAGGCTATTGTCCTGGCGTGTATTCAAACCTTAACTTGTCAATTCCACCACCCATTGCCCCTGCCGCCTTTTCGCCCGCCCGTTACTTTGCAGCCACCTCATCCCACTATGCGTGCATTTGTTCTCTTGATGGCGGCTCCGCTTCTAGCCCCCGGCTCAGCCATGCAAGATACTCAATTGACTCACCACGAATCCAGCGATATGGGCTCCATGGCCGACTCCTCGGCGGACTCCCAGGCCTCGGCTTCCTTGGTGCCGGTGCCCCATAAGCAGAGCCACCACCATGGCATGCCTATTCTACAGATGCCGCTCGAGCCGGAGGAAAGGCTCTTCTGGGAAAGCTACTCCACCGAAACATACTTCAACACGCCCTCCACCAAGCGCTGGGCGCTCACGGCCCACGTGGCGTCGTACCTCTTCTCGTTTGTGTTTTTGTACCCCTTGGTGTTGGTGTTCTGGAACACCAAGCACGCGTTGTACCTCCCCTTCTTGACCGTGCACTGTGCACTCATACTCGTGTCGTGCTCGTGCCTCTGGATCTTCAATGGCTCCATCCGGGACGTGTACCCCAACAACGCTTTCACCAAGATGTCGGCGATTTTGTTCATGGCGACCATCTGCCACTGGGCCATCGCGCTCTCGGCCGTGGCCTACCGCTACTTGGACCTCGACACCAGCGACTTCGACTACGAAGACTTGGACAACGAATTGACGTCTGTGGACTCGGCCGACCACACGTTGCGGGGGCTGAACTCCCACTCCAGGACCCAGTCGTTCGACCTGCACACCTACGCCGAAGAAGACTTGAAGACGTCCAACCACGCCATGCTCACCCCCAAGCCCTCCAAGGTGGCCGACTTCTTCCTCAAGTTCCCTGCCTTCAAGCGCGCGACCCAGGCCTACGGCAAGACCGCCGTGGCCTTGACCAGCGTGTGCAACTGGGCGCTCTTTGCATATTTTCTAGTCTACTTCCCCACCGGAATTGTGACGTACTTGGTCTACGGAAACGACCGCTTCTTCTTCAACATGCTAGCACACTTCATTAAAGGCGGAGTCTTCTTCGTGCTTGGCTTGGTGTACTTGGCTCGCTACAGCGGCGCATTCAGGAACAAGGGCTGGGCCTGGAACCACAGATTTGTTAGCGGGAAAGCCGCCAGCACGTTTTGGCTCCGGTGGCAGTCCAGCGGGCTCTGCTCCATGGAGTTCGTGGAGTCTGCGTTGATTCTCTTCTACGGGACGACTAACATCTTCATGGAGCACTTGGCCAATCCCGGCGGCGAGTTTTCCGCCAAGGACTTGCAGCACGCGTCTATCGCCTTCATCTTCATTGGATGCGGGCTCTGTGGTGTTTTGCTTGAGAAGAACTTGGCTGTCTGGAGGTACCACAAGGCTACCGACAACTTGTCGATGGTGGCCAGCCACGAGCAAGTGTCGCATATCGTGAAGGCCACGCCTGGCTACTCGCCCAATCCTTTCCCCGTGCTCACTATCTACTGGACGGGCTATCTCATGTCCCTGCACGAGCAAGCGTCGGCGTTGTCAACGACTTTGCATGAGCAGTGGGGCAACTTGTTTGTGTTGGCGTGTGCCTTCCGTGTGATCACATACATCTACATGATCATAGCACCCGCCAACCCCAAAAACCTCACCAAGCCACTGTACCCCATGACGGAACTCTTGGTGTCTTTTGGGCTTATCTGCGGAGGCATGATCTTCATTGAGTCGTGCGACCCGGTGGTGCATCTGATGGAGTACCACGGCTACACTCCTATGTTCACATTCAACGTCAGCTTGGGCTTGGTGGCATTAACCATGGCCTGGGTGATTGGTGTGTTCTCTATAAAAGATGGCATTGTCGCCAGAAGAGCCAAAAGCTACTAGGTTGCTGTATGGACTGCATGCATGAAGGCCCTAATACCCGGCCCCTACTAATGTCCGAGATCATAACAATGATTCATGATAATATAATAATTTGTATGGCGTAGCATTGGAGAAAGTGGGGTTGGCTTTTAGTGTCTAATGCTGTAATCTCTAATGCTGTAATCTCTAATCTCTAATCCTCTAATCTCTAATCTCTAATGCTGTAATCTCTAATCTCTAATGCCGTAATCTCTAATCTCTAATCTCTAATCCTCTATTTGTCTATTGTCTATTGTCTATTGTCTATTTGGTCGAGTTTGATAACTCGTGGATGGCCTGTACATCACGAGGCCCGGTGCTGCAGCACCCCCCTATGATTCTAACGTTTGGCACCGCCAACCACAGCTCTATGGCATTCTTCCACCCATCGGTATTAGAGCGAAAAGCATACTCGCTCGGGTTCGACATATCGTTTTCAAACCCCAAGTTTGGGTACACAATCAAGTTCAAGGCCTCGGCCCCCAAGGCCGCGCACGTGGAGTTGATGGTTTGTATGACTCCTCCAACAATCTCATACGGCACGCAATTGCATCCTGTCCCCACAAAGCTGGCCTTCACGAGCGGAGTCAAACGGGTTACCATGTACAGAACCACGTCCCTCAAGGGCGTCCCGTCAACGAGCGTGGTTTCATTTTTGCAGCTCAAGTTCAAGTAGAACTCCTTGTGGTAGCTAGAGGTATAGAGCTTTTCAACAAGCTCGAAGATGGCCTGGACCTCCAGGAAGTTGGGAATAGTCTCGAACGCGATCACGTCCACATCGTTATTCTCCACAAAGTATCTGACCATTTCCTCGTGGTACTGCACCAACGCAGCGGTGCCCAGGACATCGTAAACGCCACTGTATTCTGCGCCATTGGCGAGGTAAGCTCCGTACGGTCCCACGGACGCCGCAATGTAGACCTTTTTGTTGGGGACGGACACGGAGCCGATTGCGTCCCTGGCGCAGTCCACGGCCTTCTGCCACACGGCCTTGGCGCCTGCGAGGTCGAGGCCAGCGTGCTTTTTCAACGTCAATTCCGACGCCTGGTACGTGGAAGTGATCAACATTTGGCTGCCGATCTCCAAGTAGCTCCTGTGGACTTCCGTGATCAAAGAGGGCTCCTGCAAGAGGATCTTGGTGGACCAGAGGGGGGATCCCTTGACTGAGAGCGGGTGGTTCTGGGGCAAGAGGTTTTCAAGCTGGGTTCCCATGGACCCGTCTTGGATGAGTCTCTTGTGGGCTAGCACATTTTTTAGCGACATGGTGGAGAAGTAGCATCTAGGCAGCGCGATCTCAGTCCACACAGTCCACATCAGCACACCCACCACATCAGCACACCCACCACATCAGCACACCCACCACACCTGGAGACCATCCTGAGACCATCCTGAGACCATCCTGAGACTATCCTGAGATTATCCTGAGACCAACATGCCCCACTACCCCACTCTCGCTTGTTAAATCCCTCCCCCAGCCCCACCTCCGTCGACAGCCGCACTGTGCAGGAGGTTTGGTGTGCCCGCGCAGCGAAAAATCCCAGTCAACATCTCCACCTCCACCACGCCATGGAGAACCCAGCCAAGAGATCCAGAGACGAGTTCGACGACTCCAACGGCGGCTATGTCAACGAGTATGACGATCCCGCCAAGAAGATGCACGTCGACCCAGTCACCGAGTTGATTGCCAACATCTGCAAGGATATCCGGCGCATAGGTGAGAACTCCAAGTTGGCCGAGCAGGTCGATGACATCTCGTACATCTCCAATCCGATCGTGGCGGAGTTCGAGAAAATCGACAAGTTGCGTGAGGCCATCCTCTCCACGCTCTATGCTGTGGTCCGTGAGCAGCCTCACAAGATCCCCAATCTCTGCGTGTTGATCTTCATCTGCAACGCCAAAAACTTCGTGGTGGCCAAGTATGTTGTGGAGTTTTTCCATGCCAAGGGCCAGGAGCTACTAGATACGCTCAAGGCCGAGGACACCTCCATGGGCGACGCCGACGACGCCTCCACCGAGGACTCTGGAGTGGCCAAGGACTCTGGGGTGGTCAAGGACTCTGGGGTGGTCAAGTACCCCGGCTGGTCTGAGAACGCCGGTGCTTTCAACGACTTGAAGTCCATATTGAAGTTCTTGGCGGCCTTGTCGCCCATAGTGGAAAACAACGCCATGACCAACATCCTCAAGCAGTTCCTCCAGGCGGCCATTGACTTGCAGAACGCCTCGCTGTACAGGAACGGAACGGCAGAAGAGATCTTCTACAACACCCTCCTTGCCACGCCCTACTTGCTCTCCAACGACTTCTCCGACGGCGCCGTAACCGGTGCCAATGAGATCATCGACCTAGCACGCAGCTTCAAAATCGTCGAGGACGACGCTTCCAAGACCATCTCTGTGTTGGAGCCTTTCGACTCCAAGGACGGCAACTTTGCACACCTGTTGCCCTACCGGCCTCGAAAGCTCATCACACTAATCTTGCCTGCCCTTGTGGGCTTGCAAGCCCCGGAGAAGAACTGGGCGGCCTTGAAGGACTCTTTGTTCCTTAACTTCTCCGAGTTTTTAGACCCCGTACTCTCGGAGGCTCTCAGAAACAACTCCATCTCAAGCGAACTAGTCAAGCACCAGGTGCCTCAGTTTTCCATGCCGACCACTGAACAGCTTCAGAAGTACAAGCCCACGGGCTTGATCGACGCCTTATGGGTGCAGCACCCTCGATTGATTTTTCAGGTGTACAACTCCACCAGCTTCGAGACGGTGCCCTCCATTGAATCGTACTACGGTTTGTTCTTCAAAGACTTGGCTTTCGACATCTTGACGAACATGTCCTTTAACCAGAAGGAGGCTTCCATCCAATTGTCCATCTTGGACTTGTTCTGCTCCAAGAACTTGTTCAGCCCGCCCGGGTCCTCTGTGGACCAGCTTTCGCTTGTTGCCAAGGATAATGAGTTGGGAGAGAACAATCCTCCGCTTTCCACTTGGAAGGTCGAGGATGTGGCGGTGGAGAGTATCTTGACCATGATTTTCCAGCTCCCTAAGCCCTTGCATTACGAAATCTACTATTACACCGTGCTCATTTCCTGCTGCCGCGAGAGCCCCGAGTCAATTGCGCCAGTGTTTGGTCGTGCTATCCGTTTCTTCTACAACAACTTGGACACCTTCGACTACGAGCTTAAGATCCGTTTCATGGATTGGATGACCACGCAGATCTCCAATTTCGACTTCAGTTGGAAGTGGGATGAGTGGGTGCAGGACTCGGTCAAATACTCGAACCTATTCTACCACCCTAAGAAGAACTTCATCAAAAACTTGATTGCTAAGGAAATCCGACTCTCGAACAAAAACAGAATCAAAGACAGTTTTGTGACCATGACCCAGACCGAGAATGGCGAGGGTAAGTTGGTTGCGCTTGACGAGTTTTACCAATATCTCGACATCTCCCTTTATCCCAATGCAGACCAATTCGTCATTGATTACGACTCGTCTCTTTATGGTGATGACACCAAAGACGAGTTCAAGAACATAATCAGGGCTGCCGTGAACCAGAAGAAGGAGTTAGGTGCCACCAACTCTATCATGACTGCTCAAGAGGAGCTCATTTATGAGTTTTCAAACCCACAATTGCCCCTCAATGAGGTCGCCAATAAGCTTTATGACTTTATCATCGCCAATTGGAGGACAAACGAGCAGTTTCACGACATGGTGAATGAGACATTGGAGGCCATTAAGTCCTCGGTGGTGAATGTTGACAATAACAAGATAATGATCAACCTTATCTTCCAGACGTATGCATACATTGGGTCCAGATCGATCTACTCGGTTGTTAGCATCATCAACAGAGACGTGGCTAAGTTGAAGTTTATCAGCGGTGAGCCTGTCACTGAAGAGGACTACAAACTCAGCGGCACAGACTTCGCTTTCCCGGACCTCGCGCTTCTGGAAGAAGACAAAGATAACAGGCAGTCGTGGATCGTGGAATCAATTCTTAGAATCTGGATTCACCAGCCTCAAGTTGGATTTTTGATCTTGGAGTACCTCATCGAGTTCAAGATCTTGCACCCACAGTTCCTCATCCGCTGTGCGCTCAAGCTGGACTACAACCTTATCATCAACAATGTGTCCTGTATGGAGTCCATCAACCGAGTGTTGAGCAGCTCTTCGAAGAGTGACAATTTCAAGGTGATCATCTTGTTGTTGTTCAATTTGATCGTTCGTAACTTGAATGAGATCTTGGATACGTTAGGCTTGGAAAGCCCAGACACAGATGCGGTTAGAATCCAGACGGATTTCACAGACGAAGAAAAGAACGATAAGGTCGTCATGACCCAAATAGATAACCAATGGTTATTCTTCGAGTACAAGGGCTTGCTCAAGACTTACTTGAGGCAGTTCAGCTCGCAACACTCCGAGTTTACGGATGAGGTGAAAGAGGTTTTGAGAGGCATCGTCAACAGCAAAGTCAGAGACGATGCTCTTCTTTGGACGGAAGAGTTGAAGTACTAGTTTAATAAATAGTGTTAGTTAAAGAGTATTAGTTAAAGAGTATTAGTTAAAGAGTATTAGTTAAAGAGTATTAGTTAAAGAGTATTAGTTAAAGAGTATTAGTTAAAGAGAGTTTTTATTAAATAGTATTACTTAAAAAGAGTATTAGTTAAAAAAATATTACTTTAATTAATAGTATAGTTTACTTAAATTCGTGTGGAGCCTTGCAGCAGAAGTGTGTAGATGGTTGCCTGCAGGCGTGTTATTAGAGCACGCAACCTTCACATCAGAACGCATCACTAAGCACCATGTCCGGAGCCGACTATGCAGTGGAAACCACTGACCTCACGTATTTTTTTAAGAATAAGAGACGTGGTTTAGAAAATGTCAACTTGCAAATTCCTTGGGGCAGCACCAATTTGTTGGTCGGTCCAAACGGAGCAGGTAAGTCCACATTGCTAAAGATTCTAGCCGGAAAAACATTGATCAAGCAGGGAAAACTCCGGCTCGGTGGCTTCGACCCATTTGAGTTCTCCATCAACCGCAATGAGCACATCAACTCGGATATAAACAACCACATTGCGTACTTGGGCACGGAGTGGGCTAACAATGAGGTGGTCAGGCGAGACATTCCCGTGAAGTTGCTCATTTCGTCCATTGGAGGCGAGCAGTTTCGCGACAGAAGAGACGAGTTAATCCAGATTCTTGACTTGGACCCCAGCTGGTCAATGGCATTTATCTCCGACGGAGAACGCAGAAGAGTGCAGTTGGTGATGGGCTTACTCAAGCCATGGAAACTTCTCTTGTTGGACGAGGTGACGGTTGACCTAGATGTCATAGTGCGTCAAAATCTTCTCAACTTCTTGAAGCGGGAGTGCCGGGAACGAAACTGCTGTGTGATTTATGCCACGCATATCTTCGATGGCTTGGGCAAGAACTGGTGTGACCGCGTGATCCACTTGAATGATGGCAAAAAGACTGACGATGTGGAGATTGACAAAATTAACTTTTTGGCGGGCATCGACGGCGTTTCTTTCAAGAAAGATGCTGGGGTGGTTCAGGGTATAGATGTGGCCCTAGCCGAGTCGCTCCACCCTCTCGTGTTGCGGTGGCTCAAGGACGACTTGGCGGAGCGTGGAAGCAGAGACGAGGAGAAGAGCCGACTTGCCCAGCGGATCAACGATTGGAACAATTCGAAAGACGGCCACTACTTCGACCGCGACTCCAGGGTTGGTGATTACTTCAAAGCCACCCGGAGCAGCACCGACTAGTCGGGCCGACATATCCAAGAGCTGCACCAGCGTCCATATGATATCCATATCGAGACTAGATAGTAGACCAGTTAGGCGTTGATTGATGCGCACCCGATGAGACACTGATGTACTTGAAACTGATGGTATTTGAAACTGATGTACTTGAAACTGATGTACTTGAAACTGATGTACTTGAAACTGATGGTATTTGAAACTGATGTACTTGAAACTGATGTACTTGAAACTGATGGTATTTGAAACTGATGTACTTGAAACTGATGTACTTGAAACTGGTGGTATTTGAAACACGAATGATATTTTGAAGCTTGTAGCTTCATGACACCAGCATGCCGCCTCAACACTCATCTCTGGTCTTGGCATCGCTGCTCTAGCTCCAAAAAAGATACTAGGCTCTTCTGCTTGGCCAAGCCCTGTTCAAGACACCAGTTCTGGTACTTCATCTCGAGGAGCTCGGCTCGATACAGCGAAGCGGGCAGTGGCTCCGCGGCTAGCGTCGTGTTCATGCCCGGCTCCGGCTTGGAGACAACCTTGCGTTTGTTGTGGACTTGCGACTGTTTCAAGGGGGTGGTGGGACCCCTCTTTTCGGCCTGTCTCGGACTGGCGGCCACATGTTGGGGGCTCATGGCGTGGGTGTGGTAGGTGAATGTTTACGTCGCGCGCGATCTGCCTCAGATGTGTCTCAGGTCTGTCTCAGCTGTCTCAGGTCTGTCTCAGGTCTGTCTCAGCTGTTTCAGCTGTCTCAGTTCAGCTGGGCACCGGCGACATGTGGAAGCACAGGCACGGTTCAAGGCCACGGTGTTCCACAGCAGGCACCGCCGACATGCGTGGCGGCTGGCCGCCGACCCCGCCGGCGTCGCCAAGGACCAATGGGTACCCCAGGACACGTGACCGGGGCCGCGGTTCAAAAGCGAAAAAAGACGGCGGAAAAAATTCTCACCACCACCATGTCTAACACCGAGAGAACCTTTATCGCTATCAAGCCCGACGGAGTCCAGAGAGGATTGATCTCGTCCATTCTCTCCAGATTCGAGAACAGAGGCTTCAAGTTGGTCGGCATCAAGTTGTGCCAGCCAACCGAGTCTTTGTTGAGAAACCACTACGACGACTTGCAGGAGAAGCCTTTCTTCCCATCCTTGTTGTCGTATATGTTGTCTGGCCCAGTGCTCGCCACTGTTTGGGAGGGCAAGGACGTTGTCAAGCAAGGTAGAGCCATCTTGGGTGCCACCAACCCATTGCAGTCTGCCCCAGGCACCATCAGAGGAGACTTTGCCATTGACATGGGTAGAAACGTTGCGCACGGTTCCGACTCGGTTGAGTCTGCCAACAAGGAGATTGGCTTGTGGTTCAAGAAGGAGGAGTTGGTTGACTTCAAGTCGGCCATGGTGTCTTGGATCTACGAGTAAGCGAGGCTAGTATGTACGAATGTATCCATTGCCATAGATTGTCAGCGTAGAGACTACTATTTGGTCATCTCTGATCTAAGTGCCCTGATCTAAGTGCTCTGATCTAAGTGCTCTGATCTAAGTGCTCTGATCTAAATGTGGTCATTGTCTAAGTGTGCTATGTAGTCTCAAGTCAGCAGACGGTTGAGTACATTTCCACAAGTTACTCAAGTCCACTTTCTCGCACCAGATGCGCTGCGGTGCCAGAATGCGAACTGATCTCCATAGTATCAGATCGCTTACATACTCACATACATACTCGCATCAATATCACATACAATTACCAAAACCATGTCAGAAGAAGATCTCTTCAACGATGCAGAAAACGAGATGCTCGGAGACGACCAAGACAATTCCGACATGGACTTGGACGACGAGCTGAACGCGCCGTCCAAGCGTGACGACATGAACGACAACCAGGACGACGACGACGCAGCTGAAGGCGTGGAGGGAAACGACGACGACGAGAACGACGACGAAAACGACGACGAAAACGATGACGAAAACGACGAAAACGATGACGAAAACGACGACGACGACGACGCGGCTGAAGACGCCGAGGGAAACGACGAAAACGACGAAAGCGAACCGGTTGAGCGAAGCCAAAATGGGTCCAAACCCTCCAGTCTGGCGGCTGACAGTACCCAAAACAACTCGGATATCGCAGCTGCCCAACAGCCCAGTGCAAACGGGCCAGGCGGCCCCGACGCCAGCTCCGCAGACACGCCAGCTGCTCCCCCCAAGCCTGTGCTAGATTCCAAAAGCATCCGAGAAAACGCAATCAAGGCCAACAAAGCAGCAAGCGACTTTGATATCGTGCCCATGGTGGCCATTCCTTACGCTCAGCAATGCCACGCGGTGGCCATGTCCGAGGGCCCCAAATGGCTTCTCACGGGAGGGGAAGACGGCTTTATCCGGAAGTACGACTTTGCGGCGTCTATAGACGGAAAGGCGCCCTTGACGGTGGCCCAAAAACACAACCTCATGGACAACATCAACAAGGCAGGCGTGATTGGCTCTTACTGGGAGAATGAGCAGCCGCTAACGAAAACCCAGATCATGAACGAGAACCCCAAGATCTCCGAGTCGGATTTCTCGTCCAACTTTGCATCCTATGAGCCCAAAACGAACCCGGTGTATGCGCTTGGCGTGGAGAGAAACGGCCACTGGTGCCTCAGTGGCTTGCTCTCTGGAGGAATATCCCTATACACCATGGTGTATAACGAGGGGAACATGCATCACTACTTTCGCCATAGCTCCAACAAAAAGGCCACGCCTACTTTGAATACCGGCCACTCGGACGCTATCTCCGTGCTCAAAGTCAATCACTCGCAAAACGCCTTCTTATCTGGATCATGGGACAAATGCATTCGTGAGTGGGATCTCAATACGGGGAAGACCTTGAACTTGTACGCCGGGAGTACGGGACAGATTTCCAGCATAAGCTACAGGCCAATTGGCTTGACAGACATTACCTTTACGGAAAACTCCAGTGATGCCGACTCTTTGTTCGGGAGCGACGAAGACGACGACGAAAAAGAAGACTCCAGGCCGCCGGAGGATGGAGCCAAGAACTTCAAATCCGACTCGGGAAAAAATAAAACACTAACCGACGATAAAATCTTCATGAGTTCGAACATTGACGGCACGATCAACATTTGGGACGCTCGAATCTCTGGTGCCAATTCAGTGTTAAAGCTCGGCGTCCCTGAAGGAACGCCGCCGTGGTGTATGGTTTCCAGCTGGTCCAATGATGGGGACAAACTTTACGTGGGCAGGAGAAACAGCACGGTGGAGGAGATCTCGTTGCGCATGCCGCACGTCACTCAAAATAATGTTCTGGTCCCCAACGTGCTGAAGCGCTTGGCGTTTCCGAAGATCTCGGGTCCTGTCAGTGCCTTGTCCATCATGCCGAACGACAACTTCATCTTCTGCGGATCCCAGGATAATATACGTCTCTATAACCTCAAGTTATACGACGAGTTCACGCAGGAAACTGCCATATCCAGACAGCGTGCCACGCCTTTCTACGTCATTCCGGGCCACCATGGCGGTGTTTTGAGTAACCTCATTGTGGATGATACAGGAAGATTTATGATCAGTTCAAGCGGCAACAGAGGTTGGGGCCAGTCGCCCTACGCAGACGTCGTCCTCATCTACTCCATAGACACAGGGCCAAGTGCCTAAAGTCCGCGAGAGGCTAGTTGAGGTTTCCTAGTGAATAGACATGCCTCTTCAAAGTGCCTAAACCAACCTGGCCCAAGTCAATTGACTCCCGTGCAAGTGCATCTTTCACCTGGGAACACACCTCGCCTAGTACATTTGTCACGCGGGTGATTTCGGCATAAGCCAGAGCCGAGTCACCTAGGCTGTTGTGGATCAAACGAGGCAACCTCGAGATGAAATGCCATCCGCTTTGCCGAAGCAAGAAGTGGATAAGAATACCGGCAAAGCCAACGCAGATGGTGACCTTGAAGATGCTGGAATGTGGATGGGACGGTGTGTCATTTCCGGAGGCTAGAAGCTTCTTGATAATGGAGGAGCCCGTCAACGACGTGACACTTGATGTCATGCTCGAAGAGGAAAACAAACTCAGCTTCTCGGATTCTTCGGAGCTCGCTAACACCGAGTCGGAACTGTTCAATGCTTTGCTGAATAATTCAGCCTCATGCTGTGTTTCGCAGACCAGCTGCTCTTCCTGGACCTTCAAAAGCTGCCCTAGCGACTCCGGATCGAGGATCACGTCGGAGCGAGGTCCTAGCGTGGACGTGGTGCAGAGAACAGACTCCAGATTGTACACCTCAAACCACAGCTTATATGTCGTGGTGGAGTTCGGCAGCGAGTCAAGCGGAAATCGCAGGAGTAACGACGAGGCGGAGAGCAATATGGACTCAAGGTCAGAATCAGTCAAGTCTGCAAAGAGCTTTGCTGGAGAAACTAGCGTGTGCAACAACGCCGGATCCACACCAGTCGTACCACCCAAATCGGCTATTATAGAGTCCCTGAAATGTACAATAGCAGCAGCATAAAGGTAAGCACTCACCGCCACAGACCTGTGGCTGAAAATGAAGTCCCACAACTTTGTAATGAGATTCAAGTTGGACAAGTCATGGCTGAAGAGCGTCAAGACCAGCAGGAGCGCAGGCGTGAACTTGTAGTCGTAATATAGTCCATCGGAGTCGACATATGACGGCGAGGTGCTCCGGATCACCTGGAACAAGAGCGGGTCTGCGTTTTCAAGAACCGCTGGGATGAGCTTCAAGTGGTTGATGGTGAGTGAAATGTCCAGCAACATGTAGTCTCGAAGATGATACAACGTGAGCAGCTCCAAGACCCTGAAGGACTCGTCGTCGTTGCCACACACAAGAAGCACCACACTGGCTACGTCGTGGTAGCCTTGGTAGTAGTGTAGGCAGGGGTACTTCCGGAGCATATGCACGATAAGGAAGTAGAGCTTTCTGCGCAAGGTCTTGGCCTCTTCCTCTGATAGTATAGTGGTGTATGAGGAGTGTCCGTTCATGTGGAACTGGGAGAGAAGCGTGAACAGCCGCTTGACGTCAAGCATGACTTGGGCCTCGTCGGCGTGGGGAGGCAAGTCATCAAGCACCAAGAAACCGAGATCTTCAGCCAACTTCAGAGGACGCAGGGTTTTTCTGTAGCCTTCGTGGGCCGTTTCTTTGCGGAGCGAGAGGTTTTCGTAGGACTCGCCACTGGTCTGTTCACCCTCTTTGCGTTCACACTCTTTGCAGCGTTCACTCTCCTTGCAGCTCTGCTCACTTGACTCTCTGGCAGAACCTTCGTCAACATTTCCAGTAGTGGCATTCCGGCCAAGAAGAAACTGCCACACTTGCTTCCGATCACCATCGGCGATCGTGCTCCCGGGCAGCCAAACACCAACAGTGTCCTCATCGTGTCTCGTAGCTCTCACAGCGGGAAGACCCGCGGGTCCGCACAGCAGAAGATCGCTCATCAAGTTCTAAGTGCGCTCTGGAAAATCGCCAACAGCAGCACTGATCATCCAATGGAGACTTGCGGAGGTGGCTATCGCAGGCGGCTACATGCAGTCCACAAAAGGTGCTGGTTCTGGTTCGGGTGCTTGTGCTTGTTCTTGTGCTGGCGCTGGCGCTTTGGTTGGTGCAGCAAGACGAGGGCGGAGGCGCCTTCTGGGCGTGCCTGGTTATTTAAGTAACCCGTCCGGGGCTAGTGCCGGCAGCCAGCTGCACCCCGGCCGGGGACTGGCGTATGTGGTACCCCAGACCTGCACACGCGCGGCGTCGCTTCCTCTCACCATACACTGTCAGCGGTGCCTCGTACGGTAAGCTGAGGCGAAGGGCGCAGTATATAAGAAGTCGCAGTTCCCCGGACATTGAGAGCAGATCTGACACCATTGCACCCATTCAGTCCACCATTCAATCCACCATTCAATCCACCATTCAGTCCACCATTCAATCCACCATTCAATCCACCATTCAATCCACCATTCAGTCCACCATTCAGTCCACCATATAATATGCAAGTAAGACCCAACCCCGACAGCTTGACCGTGGACTTCGACGGCGTCCAGTCATCCTTCCACTACATCTGGTTGCGAGACAACTGCCACTGTGACAAGTGCTACTTCGACACCACCAAGCAGCGCTTGCTCAACTCCGCCACCATCGACCCCGACATCTTCTCCACGCAGTGTGACACCTCCGAGTCGGGCATCTCCATTGTGTGGAGCCAGGACGACCACCAGTCCACCTACGACTTCTCCTGGTTACGGCTCCACGCCTACAACCCGCCTCTCGTCTCGCCCAAGGACAAAGTCAAGGGCGAAACCGAGATCTTGGCCCGCAGGTTCTGGACCACGGCCGCCATCAAGGACAACATGCCCACCGTGGACTTCAACCAGATCATGGCGTCTTCGGACGAGTCCGACAACGAGCAAGCCATCAAGGACTGGTGCTTGAAGACGTGGCAGTACGGCTTCACGCTCATTGACAATGTGCCGGTGACTCCGGAGGATACCGAGAAGCTCTGTGAAAAGCTCATGTACATCCGGCCCACGCATTACGGCGGTTTCTGGGACTTCACGTCGGACTTGGGGAAAAAAGATACTGCCTACACCAACTTCGACATCTCGGCCCACACCGACGGCACATACTGGTCGGACACCCCCGGCTTGCAGTTGTTCCATTTGTTGTACCATGACGGCGAGGGGGGAACCACGTCATTGGTGGATGCCTTCAACTGCGCCGAAATCTTGCGCAAGACTGACCCTGAAAGCTTTGACCTCTTGACCAAGATCCCTGTGCCGGCACACTCTGCAGGCGAAGAAAAGGTGTGTATTCAGCCTGACATTGCGCAGCCCATATTCAAGCTTGACTTGAACGGGGACTTGATCCAGGTGCGCTGGAACCAGAGCGACCGCTCGTGTATGGACAACTGGGCCAATCCCGACGACGTGCCCAAGTTCTACAGGGCCATCCGCAGCTGGTATGCGATCATCAGCTCGCCAGAAAATGAGATCTTCTACCAGTTGAAGCCGGGGCAGTGTTTGATCTTTGACAACTGGAGATGCTTCCACCTGAGAACAGAGTTCACGGGTAAAAGAAGACTCTGCGGGGCATACATCAACAGAGACGATTTTGTTAGCCGGTTGAAGTTGTTGAATGTGGGCCGGAAGGCGGTGTTGGACTCGATATAGGTAGAATGGGCCTCCTTAGTAATGAACGATGGTGTTAGAAGTAGAAGTCGTGTTAGAATGTTAATGACCATCAGTGACCGTGTTTATTGATCCTCATAAAATTGTGATCTATTTAGTGCTCGTAGCAGTGGTGATCTGCAAGACTTTCTACTTAGGCGAAGATTGGAATCTCGTCCCAGTCCCATGGGTTGTTGAAACGCAAACCCACGTCCAACTTAGAGATGGACTCGATCTCGGCATCCGTGAGGTCGAAGTCGTTGACAGTGAGGTTCTGCAACAAACGGTCGGCTTTGTTGGACTTTGGAATCACGGCAAGGCCCCTTTGAGTGGCCCATCTCAACAACACTTGGCCTGCGGTTCTCTTGTGCGCCTCGGCGATAGCAAGAATGTCCTTGTGCTCAAAGAGAGTCGTGCACTCCTTGACCTTGGGGTGGTTCAACTCCACAAATGACTGTGGGCCAAACGACGAGTATGCAGTAATGGCAATGTTCTTGGACTGCACGTACTTGATCAATCTAGGCTGCTGCAAGTATGGGTGGTGCTCGATCTGCAAGACAGCAGGGGGAATTTCGGCACCTCTGAGAAGATCGTAGATCAACGCGCCGTTGAAGTTGGAGATACCAATGGACCTGATCTTGCCGGCCTTGACCAATTTCTCCAAAGCCCTCCATGTGTCGATCAAAGGAACGTCTTCGTAGTGGAAGTTCTTTCCGTCGCCACAGTAGAAGCCGGGAGGGTACTTCTCCTCAAATGGCACAAACTTGAAGGCAATTGGGAAGTGGATCAAGAACAAGTCCAAGTAGTCGACCTTCAAGTCGGCAAGGGTGCGGTCCAAAGCCTTCTCCACGTTGTCTGGGTGATGGAAGTTGTTCCAGAGCTTGGACACCACAAACAACTCATCACGCGCCACCAAGCCTTCGTCGAGGGCTCTGTTGATACCCTCTCCGACCTCCTTCTCGTTACCGTAGTCCTCGGCGCCGTCGAACAATCTGTATCCGACCTTGATGGCGTTGTAGATGGTGTCGGCACAGGTAGCATTGTCGACTTTCCAGCAGCCGAACCCGACCTGGGGCATTTCATATCCAGAGTTCAATTTGATGGTAGACATTTGTGAGGTTGTGGAAAAGTGAGGTGGGGGAGCACCTGTTTAAATAGTTGCTGGGTGCGGAAATGTGTGGGGCAATGCACTGCACCGCGACTGCAAAAGTCCACATCCCTACTCTTCTGAAACATGACCCGGTGCCACGAGGCCGAGGCGGATCCTCGCTCGGGAACCGTCCAGGTCTGCAGAAGCAGCTTTCCTAAAAAGTCTCCCTGATGAAACCGGAGGCGGTTTGGCCATGTGTGGGTGGGTGTTGCAGAGTGCGCTAGACTTCCGAATGTGGCAATGCAACTGCACCCCCCACAGTCTCGGAAAATTTCAGAGCTCTAGGGTTCCGAATCGAGAGTTCCCCGCTAGAGCGGGCTGGGTTAAAAGGGGGGCGCTTCGATGGAGTAGCGGGGTACATCTACTGAACACCCACGTACTCAGTGCTAGGGTCCACAGGGATTGAGAATGGAGACTACAGTGGTCAGTCAGTCTTTTGCTTAGTCAGCGTCTTAGGAGCATCTAGAACAGCGCTTAGAACCAGCGTTTTAGGCCAGATATACTCAGAACCACCCATACTCAGAACCACCCATACTCAGAACCCCAGTCACCAGTGCCAGTGCAAGTGCCAGTGCAAGTGCCAGTGCCAGTCACCACCACGTTTTGCTTAGCAGCCCACAAGCCTCAACCAGGGCTCGTAATCATAACTAGTGGACCCTAATATGCCAGTGGGCACAAATGTCCGCTGATGCCGGCATGCTAGTCAGCGGGCAGATTACCAGTGGCCGTTGGATCTCGCACTGCATGCCGCATCCGGCTACTTCATAAACAAGGCTCGTGATCGCAACACAACAAAACGCGCTCTGTAATAACCATTAAAATACACACAAGCACACTAGCCGGTCCACTGACAAAGAACGTTGAATTCAGGAAGTCAAACTGAAAATCTGAAAATCTGAAAATCTGAAAATCTGAAAATCTGAAAAACTGAAAAACTGAAGCAAACTGAAAAACTGAAGCGATGAACATCCTCAAAGTCATCAGCCTCGGTGACGCCTCACAGAGCGCCTTCTCTACCAACCACGATACCCTCACGCTTGGCCAGCAGCAGCATTCGTTTCTGGCTGTTTCAGAAGATTCGCTTCCTGGTCTGCTCCTACAAAACCTCCCGCTGGAACCTGCGTCCATCGTCTTGACCGGCACTTGTGGAAAGCTCTCCAGCTTGAAAGAAGTGTTCGCCCAGTATGTCCAACTCGACTCCACAGTGTTTGTGAGCGCTTGTGAAGTTAAACGCGACGGAATCGTGGACTTGCTCCACATCTCCAGCGTCAAGAACTATGCGCAAAACATCCCTCTAGAGCGTCAGTTGAAGAAGGTGAAGTTGAGTGAAGCCATTGTTCGCTTGGTGTCCAAACGCCACTCCAATTCGTCCTATGGCATACTGTCGTGCCTCATAGTCAACTTGTACACGCAAGGCGGCATCACGTCTATTGTTGATGTCAACGCAAGGTCCTTCCATGAGACTTTCGCCCGGGGCACTACTTTTCCGATGGTGGAGAGGTTGATTTTCAAGCCCTCCACCAGTCACTTTGTGTTGCACATGGACAAATGTGCGGACTCCAGAACTGCCACGGCTTCCTTGCAGGAATTCAGCGATATCCGGGACCTTTTCATGAAAAAACGCACGCTAATAAAGTCAACCTCCAAGAGTGTTGCAGCTCCTCCGCGTGTGCTGAGGACAGTGTTGCCCGGCTATGCAAGACCCACCATGGCTTCAAGAAGACCGGCGGTCAAGGCTTCGAGAATGACGCTGGCCGGTAAAACTATCGGCAAGCCCTGCAGCCTGCGGAGCATCTCCAGGGACACGGCGCAGCACGATGCGTTGAGACATAATAAAGACGCCTTCATAAAGACAATCGTGGGGCTCAAACAATCGGTGGCCCAAATGAAAAATGGCGCGGTGCAGGACATCCACCGTGAGTTGTCTTCCACAAGACAGAATCTCGACCATATGATGCTGAAGTTCATCTCCCAGGGCAAAGCTATCACGGATTTCGAGGCGACCGTCGCCGACCAGAACGCCAAGATGGAGGCTTTGCAAGTGCAGTACGAACAGAAGTGTCAGGAGTTGCTAGAGGCCGGTGAGAGACTCGAAGCCACGCAGGCTCTTCACAAAGAGTCCGGCCACACGCTTGATTCGTTGCAAGAGAGAAATAAATCACTCGAACAATCCTACCAAGATACAGTGCAGAAATTGCAGGCACTAGAGCAAAGCGCTGAGAGGCAGTCCTCGTTGACGGCGGAGCTCGAGGCTCTTCAGCAAACGAACAGCATCCAGGAAAAGAACTTGGGCAAACTCACTTCGATCTTGGAGGAAAAAGAGACTTTGATTGTCGAGTTGCGGGGCCTTCAAAAAGTCAACGACAGCCTAGAGGCACAGAAGACCAAGGCAGAGAAGGACTTGGGCGACTACAAAAAGCAATCCGATGGCAGGCTCAAAGAGCTCCAGGACGCTTTAGAAGAGTGCCGCCAAGACTTGGAAGCATACAAACGGACATCTAGCGCGTACCAACTACAGATGGAGACGCACAAGAACAAGTGTGAGCAGCAACAGGGACTTATCGAGGCCCACGTGGCAAAAGAGGCCAAGCAGGAAGCTAAGATTGCGGAGTTGAACGACATCATCAACAAGACGGCCAGCTTCGAGTACCCTGAATTGGACTTTACCAAGATCACTTACCCGTTGACAAACAGCCCCACTATGGATTTCAGCCAAGAGTTTGGCGATGAGAACAACGGGGCATTCAAGAAGCCCACGACGTCGGTGTCGAGCCCATTGAGGGTATCCAAAGACATCAACATATTCAACCGATTCGATGCAGTTGCCAGCAAGCGGATTGGCAAGGAGTCTAGTTTGCGCACAAGCTTGCCAAAGACATTTACAGAGGACACCACTCTACACTAAGAAAGACCAGGGCTCATTGGCGCTGTATCCGCCCTCTAATTCAATACTAATTCAATGCTAATTCAATGCTAATTCAATGCTAATTCAATGCTAATTCAATGTTATATACGGGACACTCGTTTCGCAGTCCACCTCTTTGATGCCTATTGTCCTACATACTTCACTAGCTTACAACATACCCAGTGGCCGATTTTTATTGACATTGGCCGTTGACTACTTCCTAAACCTGGCCATCTGCTGGCCTACTGCCGCCTTCCGTTCAAACAGTTCTTCTATCAGAGAAAAAGCGCACAACAGGACCCATTCCCGTCACCTCCACAGTCTTCTCAAACCAACTCAAAACCAACGCCCCGTGCTTGGCGCCGTTCTTCGTCGACATGATCTTGTAGATGTACTTGACCAAGGTATCTTGCTGGTCAGACGACAATTGCTTCACGAATGAGGGAAACTCGCTGATGCTGTGGTTGTTCTTGATGGACACAAGCACCTCAAACACCGTGTCCGTCTGAAGAGTCTTGGCCTGCTCTTCGCTGGCGTAGGGAGGCGACTCCAAGGCGGCCTGCAAGGCGTTGGCAAAGTGTCCCTGAGACAACGCCTGCTTGACTTGCTGCGTCGTGGCCTGCACCTGCTCCAAAGGAATAGGCTCAATGTCCGGCACCAAGTCCTGCTTGGATAGATGGTTTTCGGGCTCCAAGGCGTCGATGTCAATTCTTCTCCAGTCGTCCATGTTGTTGGGGAGCGTAGCGGCGCACTGCGGAACATGAGTCGCTGGTGCACGGGTGTGATGTAAAGGGGACTTTGGTAGTAGCCAACCGTGGGCAAACTGTTCTGTAGTGAAAAAGGACGGGAGAACTCTGGGTCTTTTAGGTATTATTCCGGCTTTTTCAGGAATTTAGGGATGCATGTGTTACATGTAGGAACTTGTAGTAACAACATGTAATTGTAGTGACGACATGTGGAAGTTTGTGATTAATATGTAGTGGGTGTAGCGATTTTTACTCGTATTTTTGTGATCTTTTTAGTCAGGATTTTCATAGTAATTTGCATCCGGCGATTTTTTCATATTTTTGAAAGTGGTAGTAGCGTTTGTAATTTGTACCAATTGACCAATGTATTTGTATATAACGTGGTGTGGATTGAGTGTAGCATCCCCGGCGATCGACGTCTTGCTAACACCACGAGCCTCTAGCTGCGCTTGCTCTTCTTAGCCACAGTCTCCTCGGTATCTTCCCCCTGCTCTTGCTCCGTGGACTCCGCCTTTGAGGACTCCTTCTTGCTGAATACATCCAAGAACTCAATCACTTCATCCCTCAACTTCAAAGTACTCACTACAAACACCACAAGCCCGTCGCTGCCGACCTCGTACTTGATGTCTTTTTCGTTCGGATAGGCGATTTTGGCGTCAAACTGGTCGAAAAACAGCTCCACCTCCTCGAAGCTCTGGATGCCATCTAGCATTCTCTCCTCCATGTCTCCCTCGGGGCTCTCGCTCAGGTTGACCACGATGATGGCGCGCAAAGGGTTGTCCAAGCCCTCCGCTCCCTCGGGAAGCTCGTGCTTCTCCGTCACGTTCATCTCGGGCAGCTGGGTTCCTGTCGTCATGGCTGGTGTGCTCTCAAGGGCATCGGCCTGGTGGTGCCTGTAGGAACGGTTGTCTGCAGGAACGCGCTGCCCAGCGCACTGGTGTTGCGCACCGGCACGGGCCTACGTAGATGCTGTCTGTCGTCGATTACACTAATATTCTGGGTTGTTCTGGCGGCGAAGCTGCTACAACTTCGCGTCAAGCAGTCACTTGAGCCACTCCTTGAACTGGTTGATCAAGCCGTTGGTCGATGGGTCGTGGTTGTCGATCTTGCTGGAGCTGTCCAACTCGGGGCCAATGGCCTTGGCCAAAGACTTGCCCAACTCAACACCCCATTGGTCGAACGAGTTGATGTTCCAGATAGCGCCCTCCACGAACGTCACGTGCTCGTAGTAAGCAATCAAAGCACCCAACGCGGCGGGGGTGATCTTCTGGGCCAAGATGGACGTGGTGGGTCTGTTGCCGGAGAACACCTTGTGGGGAACAAGGCCGCCCTTGGCACCCTCCTTTTGCACCTGCTCCTCGTCCTTGCCCACCATCAAAGCCTCGGCTTGCGCGAAGAAGTTGGAGGCCAACATCTTCTGGTGCAAGTTGTTCTCAATGGGGTTGTGCGACTGCGCAGCGAGAATGAAGTCGGCAGGGATCAACTTCGTGCCTTGGTGGACCAACTGGAAGAAGGAGTGCTGGGCGTTGGTGGCTGGCTCTCCGAACAAAATGGTTCCGGTCTGGTAGTTGGTGAAGGAGTTGCCTCTAGTCACGGACTTTCCGTTGGACTCCATGGACAATTGCTGCAAGTAAGCAGGGAATCTGTGCATGTATTGGTCGAAAGGCGCAACCAAGTGGGTCTGCGCGCCGAAGAAGTTGTTGTACCACACGGACAACAAACCACCGGTCACGGCAATGTTCTCCTCCAAGGGGGTACTGGTGAAGTGCTGGTCGAAGGCCTCGGCACCCTTCAAGAAGGCCTCAAAGTTCTCGTAGCCGATGTAGATGGCCACGGACAAGCCGATGGCGGACCACACAGAGTAGCGGCCGCCCACCCACGACTCGAAACCAAACATGTTCTTGGTGTCAATACCGAACTTGGACACCTCCTCGGCATTGGTGGACAATGCGGCAAAGTGCTTGGCGATGTGGGCCTCGTCCTTGGCCTTTTGCAAAAACCACGACTTGGCGGAGTTGGCGTTGGTGGTGGTTTCAGCAGTGGTGAAAGTCTTGGAGGCAATCAAGAACAAGGTGGTCTCCTGGTCCAAGCCCTTCAAGGCCTCGGCCAAGTGGGTTCCGTCAATGTTGGAAACGAAGTGGGCGTTGAGGCCCGGCTGCGAGTATGCCTTCAAGGCCTCGGTAACCATGACAGGCCCCAAGTCGGAGCCGCCGATTCCGATGTTCACCACGTCGGTGATTCTCTTGCCGGTGTAACCGGTCCACTCGCCGGACCTGATGGCGTCAGAGAACTCCTTCATGTGCTTGAGCACGTCGTCAACCTCGGCGGCAGTGTCGTTGCCGTCGACCTTCATGGGCTTCATGGAGCGGTTTCTCAAGGCCACGTGGTACACAGCTCTGTCCTCGGTCTCGTTGATCTTGTCACCGTTGAACATGTCGTCCCTCAACTTCTCGACGCCGGCCTCCTTGGCCAAGTCGACCAACTGTTTCTTGATGTCGTCGTTGATGATGTTCTTGGAGAAGTCAAAGAAGATCTTGGACCCGTCGTAGTTGGTGAAGGTCAGAGAGAACTTGTCGAAGCGCTGCTTGTCGGCAGCAAACTCGTCCTTCACCTTCAAGGAGGTGCCGACCTTTTCGTAGGTGGCCTCGAGCTTCTTCCATGCAGGCAAATCAGAGGAGAGGTTGAAAGCGGAGAATTTGGACATGGCAATTGGGTGTGTCAGGGTGGAGAGCAAGGCGACGGCCGGGCCGCGCTACTTATGCTATGGCTGGGGTTGGTCCGGCACACCACCTGCCGGATGCGCACTTGCCGCTGGGGCCATTCACGGCAAAATTAAGGCGCAAGCTACGGGACAGCTGTTTGTCGAAGACAAGGCAGAGAGCAGATTGGAAAGTGAAAATGGGTGAAAAAAAGTGTTGGTGAGAATGGGTAATGGGTAATGGATATGGGTATGGAGGGTATGGAGGGTATGGAGGGTATGGAGGGTATGGAGGGTATGGAGGGTATGGATATGGGTATGGTATGGTATGGGTATGGGTAATTGGTATGGGTCAGTAAGAATGCAGGTAGGTCAGTGCGTGCATGAGCAGTGGACATGGGTTCATTAGACGGCTCAGAATAGGTGCCCAGTCACCCTAATGCTGTAGCGGTACTGATTTGGCTTACACGTAAAGGATGCAAACCTAAAATGATCAGACCCACAGACCACGCATGTTCACTTCTTACCCGTCAAGTGTCGGGCTGGACCTGCGGACGTAGCGGGCGTCTCGGGGTGCGTGTGCGAGCACGCATGGTTAGCTAAGCGCATGCTCTGCGCCTAGAACATTTGGCACTGACTGTGCACATGTGTCTGGTTATAAGGTGTTGCAGGAGGGAAGTTGGAGAGTTGTGTCAGAGATATGACCGGAACATGGTAGAACGTATCTATGTGATTTAGAATGTATCTGGATGTATCTGGATGTATGGATGTATGTAAAACGTTACATCTAGCATAGATCTAGTGCCATGAATGTACCAGATGTGCCAGATTGCCAGATTGCCAGATGCCAGATCGCCAAATTGTCAAATTGCCAAATTGCCAGATTTCCAGATTGCCAGATTGCCAATGTGCCAGATTGCCAATGTGCCAGTTCTGCCAATGTGCCAGTTCTGCCAATGTGGCATGGATCTAACTCCCCAGCTCATGTCCTCACCTCATGCACCTCCATCTCATCTTCACCCAACTCCACTCCCTGTACCCCTACCGCAACCACCCACCTTATTCCGCTAGTCCCTGGGGCTACGGCACACCATGCGGACAGCGCCCTTCCTGGCCCAGCGTCACTGCCCCTGCTTCCATCCTCCACGCTTAAAGTACGGCCTGTCCATCTCGTGCTGCCTGCAGGTTACCAGCAAACGTCATCTCCAGCATTAGCGCGGCTTTAGTCATACCAGCACCATTGTTACCTCGCCATGTCCGGACTCCTTGCCTCGAAGTGGGCCAATGCCGAGTCCGTGCCGGAACCGGTACAGTCCTCGGTCCAAGCGCCCGCCAACACCCCCGCCAAGCACAGCGCCAAGTCCAGCGCCCCGAGGCCAATGTCTTCCGCCAAGCAACAAGCTCCGAACGGGCTTCTACGCTCAAAATGGGCCAGCGTCCCGGACCCCCCGCTCGTGACCCACGCCCCTCAGCCCAGCTCTCCACCCAAGCCAGACCTGTCTAGCCGGTCCGACAAACACTCCAAGAGGCACGCTTCCAGGCACCATGGCGCCAAGGGCGGTGACCTTGCAACTTCATTGAGCAAGGTCGATTTGGGCAAGCCCCCTAGAGCGGCCTCCGGCTCCAAGTCGCCTCCCCCGAAATCGCCGTCCCGCCCGAAATCGCCCTTGGGCGCCAAATCCTCGAGACATACCCACTCGCATGTGAACATGCACACAAGCCACAACTCCCAGAACCCACAGAACTCCCAGAACTTCCAAAACTCCCAGCACTCCCAGAACTCCCAGAACTCCCAGCACTCCCAGAACTCCCAGAACTCCCAGAACTCCCAGCACTCCCAGCACACTCGTCCAGCCCAGAGCCACAAAAACACCCCGTCAAGGAACTCCAGGAAGCTGCTGCGTGGCTTCTCGGACGACGAAGACGAGCGTGCGCCAATGACCCACGCAGGAAACGTCCTAGCCGCTCGTCTAGGCATGGCTGCCCAGAAAGCCCCGGTTCCGCAGCCCAGCAGGCCGCGCACCCAGCCCACGGCAAGCCGGCCCAAAACTGATGAGCCGCTCCGGAGGTACGTTCCGCCCCGGAAAAAGCTCAACGAAGAAACCGCCCGCCCGGTATCGCGGGAGCAGGAGGAGAAGGAGGCCAAACTCAAGGCTGAGGTGCAGTCGATGTTCGAGAAGATGAGCGACAAGAGCACCAGCTGGGCCGACTTGGACGATGAGTAGCACGCACTGACACTTAATGACGATAAACACTTCCCTGACTGCAGGAGAATAGCGATTGATAGTATGTGTAGAGTTACGTGCCGACTACATGGTACAATGTGTGGGATGGTCAGAGTGGATACTATTGGAGCAGAGACTGATTGGAGCTGAGACTTTGATACTGAGACTTTGATACTGAGACTTGACAATTGGGAAAGGACACGATGAATTCATTAGGTCTCGATCAACGCCTCAACATGTAAATCACCATTTCTGCGTCCAGTGGTGTCTGCATGCGCTCCAGTCATGGCCCGCGCAGCCTATTGTACTAAGGACTCCCCGACTCCACCAAACCCCATTCTCTGCCACGTGAGGCATCGAAACACCATCGCATCCCCTGAAGCCTATTCCCATCCCTGTCGTCCTGCGCTTGATACTCTATACAGTCCACCCCTTTCCGAGATCTACCCGGTCTAGAATCCACGATTCTTGCTGGACACTGCAATGCTTTTCCCCAAGTCCTGCCCCCGAATGCTACGGAGGACACCCTTGGCTTGCCCCAGACCTCTGGCACATACACGTCTTCTGACGACACTGAGAACGTACCAGAAACAACCACACATCATACAACGCATCCGGTCCGACCCCGGCTTGGTCACAGGCCGTCTGAGGGTGGACGGCGGCTGGTGGCGCCGCTTTGCAGCCACTATGGTGATCTCCACTACACTGGCCGTGCTGCTCTTTTTGGCCATCGAGGTGGCTCAGGTGTGGAGCTCCCACCAAAACTGCCGGAAAACCGTCTACCTCCCCTTGTGGCTAGGCCTCAACTGGCCGAGTCAGAGGAAATTTTCCTACGCTGCCTACAATCGCTATGTGGATTCCGCTGCTGTACAGGCGTTTGACCTGAAGAGCGCCCATGACAGCATCCCCTCCCAAGTTCTCGACTGTCTATTCCGGCTGCCCATGGTGCGGGAAACGTACGGCATCCCCCTCAAAGTGGTGTCCACAGCCAGTGACAACTTCGAGGTGTGGATCGAGCCGCAGTATCCCACCGTCCATGGGCTCAAGGTTGCCATCACCAAGGAAGACGGGAAACTTGGCGTGGCGTTCAGTTGGAACATCAAACTGCTTAGCTGGGACTTGACGGACTGTGTGCAGGGGACGCTTTGGCGCATTGGCAGTCTTCTTTCACCGGCGCCCAGCACCCACGAATACGGAAGCGGACGAGTCCACGAGATCCACGAAGACCCACCGCTGCATGTGGCCAAGCCGCGGGATTTCAAGCTCATGTTCCGGGGTCATTTGGACATCAGCAGCAGGGACCACTCGGGTGTGGTGCTATACAGAGGCACGGTGGACGCGAGTCATTTAGATTTGAACCACGGCGTGCGCCTTTTGTGCGTGGAGTTGAAGATGTCTGAGGAAGGTCGGCTCATTCTATACAAGGTCTTTGACGGCACCCACCCATAACCGTGCATCGAGGACGGTCGCTTTCCACTGGCCGATGCCGGTTCCTGCATGCGCTCTTATCGCACTACCCACCGCTCTCCACATCTTGCAGAGACCCATACAGCGCCCATGGACAAACACGAGACTGAAGCGTCCGCTGAAAACGGCGGCTTGGTTTTTCTGGAAGCCGGCCATGCGTCAATTCTGGAAGGTTCAAATGGCATACGCCCGGTGCCGAGGAAGCACCGTGCCCTCAAAGCTTGTGACTACTGCAAAAAGCGCAAGAGGAAGTGTTTCAAGCCGTCGTCGGTATCGATTCTGTGTGTGTCGTGCATTCTGGCCAAAATGCCTTGCTCGCTTGAAGCGGAGTACAGAATGGACAATCCCAATGTCAAGATCGTGGGGGGGATCCCTGAACACTTGGTGGGGCATGTGCTCGAAAACTCCTCGTTTCCGTTGGGCTTGATCCCGTCTCCGGATGTTGGGCTGGCCCCAAGCATGCTGCAGAAGCTTGACTTGATTCTCGAGGGTGTTTCTGAAATTCTACGCATGGCTAGCGATAAAAGAAACGAGCCCCCGGTAGATAACGTGAAGCTTCTTCTCGATGCTGCACAAACTATGAAACAAGCACGCAAGGAAAGGGGCCACTCGACTAATGATGTGGGAATTCACAGTGGTGCCTACGAGCTTGGGATTTCCAACGGAAATGTGGGGAAAGACGATGCGTCCATTCTCATTGCTCCAGCTAAGTCGTTCCAAACATCGCCGCTTTTTCTCATCTCGAACTCCATGCAAAATGCGCCCAAAGAGTTTCTCAATTTATTCCTGACAGAGCCAGAACCGGCTTCCCTGAAGGACGTCATCACCAAAGGAATCTTGTCTAAGGCCGATGCGGTTGCACTCATGGATGATTTCCGCAGCAACTACGGCCGGTGGGTTCTGTTCCCAATTCAGATCACCTCTAGCGATTTGGTGGACCGTGTGCGAAAACTGTCTTCACTTCTTCTTACGACGTGTTGTTGCCTCTCGTTGCGCTTCCTGTTCAGTACAACGAAAGTTCTGAGCACCTCCACATATCAGGCCATGATGCTACAACTCACAGATGACTTGAATGCGTGTATTTTACGGTACGCCTCCTTTCCTGGCGAACAACGGGGCGATATCGAGTACCTCCAAGCCATTGTGGTGTTGGCCATATATCTGACCTCGCTCTCGTCCATTTCTGCGAGTGCAAGTGAGCAACTGCCAATCGGGGTGAAGCAAGGCCCTGTGAACTTCGACGCATGGTACCTCTCTGGCTTAGGGCTCTCCACCATGATCTCCAAGTCTGTTTTCGGTAAGCTCTTGAGGAGCAGCCCCACGGCCGATTCCAATTTGAAGTCGTTTTTATCAGAAATCGGCTCGGAGGACATCGACTCTGACCAAACACTCACGCTATTTCGCATCTACAACCACTTGGTGCTAGTCCATTTGGTGGGCTGTGTGGTCAGCGGCCGTATGTGCATGGTGGACGAAATCCGCCTCAACTACTGTACATCAGCATTGAGCTTGCCGAGTGCTACCAATTTTGATGGCAGAATGGTCAGCGAAATCGAGATTCTTTTGATTACCTACAACTTCATCCAAGTGAATCTGGACTCTGAGGATCAACTCGATTTTAATTACGAGGCTGTGGGCCACGAGATCCGGGCCTGGCACGAACAATGGCTGTATTTGTTTGAGCAGCCCACATTGCAGTTTGTGGAGTTGTGCTACCACTTCTGCAACTTGCAGATAATCATCACCTACCTCAACTGCAAATCCTCGGATACATCCCGACTCATGGACACATTGCGGGCAGTCATCAGCCTGGCAGACGACGAGATATTGGCCCTCATACTTAGCCACTCGTTGAAGTTGGTGCAGTTTGCGCAAAAGGTCAGCAACGACTCGTACTTTGCCTACTTGTCGGACCAGATTCATTTCTTTTTTTTCTACGGAGCAAGTTGTTTGTTGGTCAGTTTATACTTGCTGAAGCAAAGGTCAACAGGGCTCAACAGAGAGTGGAGGGGGGCTTTGGATGCCGTGGCTGAGATTGTCCAGAAGTACGATCGGATTGCTGTACACAATCCGCACGATATCCTATCCAAATATAAACAAGGCATTATCCAATGCACGCGGGAGCTTTTCCCTTCCGAAAACAGAGATCAGGTGAGGTGACCTTTGAAATTTCCTTCCATATAGTCGATGTGGACAAACGCCCTTTCAACGATAGGCAAAGTCTCAATGGCATACTGCAAGGCCTCGGCAATATCATGGGCGTCCTTGAAACTCAAGTCAAATTTGTCCGTATCGAAAACAAGATCGATCTCCACATGCAAGTTGTCGCCCGCATGGTACACCTTTAGAGCAGTGATTTTCTTGATGCTTTCGGCAAACCGGTATGCCAAGTAAAGCACCACCTTGTAGTCATCGGGATCGGCCACCGCCCCCGTCAAGTTGTCTATGTGCTCGAAAGCAGTTATGCTCCAGGAAATGATAATGTACACCGACAACAACAACGCCCCTGTAGGATCTAGCCACCAAATGTCAAGGGCATAGCCTGCGGCGGGCATCACAAGCAGAATGGAATTGAACACAATGTCCGTTACTGCATCCTGGGCCAAGGCTTGCACAGAACTAGAGGAGCTTCTGGAGCACCACCACCAGCAGGCGATCTTGGCGACAATTGTCAGCAACAAGATCAGCAGTGCGTCCCAACCAATGGCAACAGCCACTCTCTCTTCCGCAGACACCAAAAAGAGCTTTTTGAAAGACGCAAGGCCGACTTGGAAAAAGGAGACGATGATAACGATGGAGAAGATCAAGATGCCCAAGGGCTCGAGTTTGGTGCGTCCGATTGGGTACGAGATCTGCGTCTGCCAGTTCTTGGTGTTGGAGAGTCGGTTGGCCATGTAGATGATGAAAGTGGAGAAGAAATCGAGAACAGAGTCGACCAACGAAGCGACCATCGAGAGCGAGCTGGTGAGGTAGGAGATGATGAATTTGGCCAACAAAAGGAGAAAGTTGATGAGGAAATTCAACATGATGGCCAAGAACACCTGCTGCGACAGCAGTTCCTCGTCGATGCCCAAGAACTGACCGCCATCTCTGATGTTGCCGGGCAAGTCGTTGAAGCGGGACTTGGACACGGTTTTGCGGAGCAGCGAGGACTCGAACTCCTCCTCGACGGGCTCGTCGTCGCTTTTGGCATTGGTGTACGTAGACAACATGTTCAAGTGGATTTTGCCGTTGTCCAAGAAGTGGTCTATCTCAATGAAACGCTGGATGAGCTCGTTCTGGTCGCTGTAGAACTTGCGGACGGACTTGTTCTTGTGCTGGGACAAATCCTGGACGAAACAGTCCTCCCATACGGCCAAGTGGTCGAAGTGGCCGATCAACTTCTCAGGGCGGACCACGGTGGTCAAGTTGCGGCGGCAGTAGTCGTCGAGATCCCTGCTGTAGGACTCGTAGTCCAAGCTCGTGTCCTGGTTGTGGTGGGTGGACGAGTTGGAAGGGACGTAGTTTGCTGGGTTCAGCACGGAGTACTGAGATGCCAAGAGGCGCTGCAACCACGGCTGGCTCAGGGAGTGGCTTGGCGGCGGCGACAAGTGGCGATGCTTGAGGTCAGCAACGGAAAACGACGAGCGGCGGTGTGCATTGGTGAGGCTTGTGGGCGATGTGGAGCCCCGGGCATCGAGCAAGGGCAGTAGCTCGGAGTGGGGCATGCCGACGGAGTGTTCGTCGTCTGTGTAGCGCCCTTGGCGCCTAGAAACTGGCTGGATGGACTTGCTTCTCCTTTCAGACATGGGAGTTGCGGAGGACTTGGAAGGGATCAAGCGAGGACTTGACGGTCGATTGGGTGGAGACTTTGCGATGATAGATGGTCTATTCTGTCTTAACTTGATTTGTCTTGACTATCCTAACTTGATTTGTCTTGACTATCCTAACTTGGTTGTCTTAACTTAACTTGTCTTAATGACTTGTCGTTTATGTCTGTGGTTACTCAATTGTGATACTGAGTCATCAGCCTTCTGAGATGAACAAGGTTTGCAAATGTTTTCGGAGAAGGGTTTGACTGCGAAAAACATGGGGTGCGCAACGTGCGTCACGAGGCTGAGGCCAGTGTAGCTAGGGAACCGTAGGATGATAAATGACAAACAAAAAAAACAACCAATCGACTGGGGCTCTCCACTGTGAATTTGGTGAAGTTCTGCATTAATTTTGGAGCGGAGAAAAGATGAAAAGATGAAAAGATGAAAAGATGAAAAGATGAAAAGATGAAAAGATGAAAAGATGAAAAGATGAAAAGATGAAAAGATGAAAAGATGAGGATGGTGAGAAATACATGGAAATACATGAACAAAATCGATGAAGTAGATAGAATATACATTAATGTACTTCATCACATCACATCATTAGCTCAGTCTTCCCCGTGAATGCACCTTCACTACCCTCTGCCAAATCTAGCCAAATGAGTGCGCATGCCCTGTGCGAGGATTACCCGGCTCGCACTATTTCTGAGTTTTTCGTTTTATCTATTTTCCATCTTCATTCTACTCTCCTCTTCCTATGGTGCATATCAAGTATGTATGCCGTAGGCTCTACTGATGATTGTTTTCACAACATATTGTCCGGTGACTCCTGATCCAGGAACAAACATGCATCACCATCTGACCTTGCCTCTGCCATGCAGCCTCGACTAACAACCAGATGTGAAGGTTATAGCTCCTCGTTTGGAGGCGGTGGCCTTGGGTGAGACCCCCGTTGCCATCTGACTAGCGGTAACATGCAACGTTTCTATGATGAAAACCTTATTTCAGTTCTGCTTCTGAACCACTATTCATGAAGATAACCCTTACCAAAGCTTTACACAATTTCTGACGATTCGTTGCAATGTACCAGTCAAGGGCACAGGTCTCTCTCCACTGTACCGGTCTGCTGTACTCCACTGTACCCACTGTACCACTGTACCCACTGTACCTGCTCTACACTACCTACTCCATGCCCGGCACTCTCTACTTCTTCGCTAGATTGAGAAAATTACAATCTTGCCGTCGATGCCCGACGTGGAAACCTTGCCTCCGTCGTACCACCGCATGCTGCTGATGGTGTTTTGGTGCGTCGTGCTCAACGCCTTGCCTGCGCCCTTCTGGTCTGGCTTGTTCACTCTGCCCTTCAAGTCCATCTGCTTGAACATGTTGAGCGCCTGGTGGCTGGAGATCTCGGCGTCCTCGTCGGCCTCGGCAGGGGCATCGTGGATCAAGTCCTTCTGCTTCTCTACCTCGTAGGCCTCCTTCCAGCCTGACTCGTCTCCTTGGAACACAACCAAGTTGCAGTTGTGGCCGCCTGCAATGATAGAGTTGCCCAAGAACAAAAGCGACTTGAACGGCAACGCGTCGGTTCTGATCGTCACAAACGACGCCGGGGGCTGGCCTTCTCCCGACGGATACACCACCGACACTGTGCCGTCATGACTGACGTAGGCCAAGGAGTCTCCCTTGCCGTCCTCGTTGAAAGACACTCCGTGGATCCAGGACCCGGTGGAGTTTGTGAAGTCGCCCACCAACGTCTGGAACGGCAATTTGGTGCCCCACACCGAAGGCTCTGGTTTCTCGTCCAAGCCCTTGACAAAGGCAGAGAAAACACGCACGTGGCCGTCGGTGGATCCAGAGGCCAAGAGCACGTTGTTGGGGTGCCACGACAACGTAGTGATGGTAGATTTCAACGGTTTCTTCAAGTGCTTCGACACCCACCAGTTGTTTTCCTCCTCATAGTAGCACACGGCTATGATCCGGTCCGCAGACCCCACGGCAAACTTGTCTCCATTAGGCGACCATTTGCACACGGTGGCCGCTCTGTTGATTCTCAAAAGCACCAATGTAGGCTTGAACTCGCCTGACGCAGCGTCGTACTCCCAGACCAAGGCATTTCTGTCCTGGGAGCAGGTCAAAATCCTGGATCCGTCGGGCGAGATGTCCACCGAGGTAACGGTTTTGTCGTGGCCTTTCAAGACCGTGAACAACTGGGGCTTGGTGGTGGCGTTGGCGGAGGTATGGTACAACTCTATGGTGTTGTCCTTTGTGACGGCCAAGAGGTCGAAATTGGGCGAAAAGCAGTGGTCCTTGATGGGCGCGTGTCCCAATTGGTAAACTATGGGCGAAGACATGAAAGGGCTAGTCACAGGAGTTCTCTCTACTGTGGTGGGGGAGGAGGAGGGCGGAGTTGCCGAGTAGTGCGAGATTGCGGCCGCGACACCCGTACACCACCAAAAGCTGGTCCTGCCAATGGCACATCTGGCGTGCTATGGGAGCCCGGCTGATTTAGGGAATTCTGCTGGAATAAGGGAATTCTGCTGGAGTAAGGGAATTCTGCTGGTCTGCAGGCTGGTTTCCCGACCCTCCATCTGCTTGTCCTTAGCTGCTCACACGCGTCAAGAGTACGTGCGGTGCGCTACTCACGACATCGCACTCCACACTCATCCAGCCAGAACGGCACGTTTGTATCATAGACACGCTAATTAGTGCTTAACTAACATGTCCGAAGCTTGCGCCAATGAGCGCCTTCTACAAAGGCAGGAGCGGCTTGCCAAGTGGAAACTCAAGCAGTTGCCGGGCCACCAGGGCGAGGATGCAAGACCGGAGAAACAGGACCCTCAAGCAGAACAGCAAATACCCCAGGATGACAGCGCCACGCCCAAGCATGGCCCTGCAGTCGACGGCGTCGATGATTTAGAAGCAGCCAAGCGTGACAGGATCCTTCAGAGACAGAAGAGGTTGGAGGAGTGGAAGAGGAAGAAACAGGCCGAGGAAGAGGCCGCCAGCAAAACTAAAAGTGCAGAGGAGGACGAAAAGCAACGTAAGAAGGAGCGGCTCGAGGCGTGGAAGAAGAAGCGGGCGCTCGAGGCCTCGGTGCCCAGAATCAAAATCCCCAGGAAAAATGTGCCGCTGGCGCCAGCACTGAAGAAACGAGTGTTCGATACAGAAGCCGACGAAGACGAGCAGGTGCAGCCCAAGTTCAAGATTCCCTCGAGCGTTGTTCCAAAAAGTACAAAGGACACCGGCCAGGAAGTGGACGAGTTGGATGCATTCATGAGTGCTTTGGAACACTCGGACCTGGCACCGCTTCCACGGGACAACGATGTAATGGAGAGTGACGACTCCGATGTCGAGGGTACGGAATTTGGCACCGGCTCAGACAGCATTATCCAGGCCAAACTCGAGAAGCTCCAACAGGAAAAGGAGTTGAGCCATGTGGACCACTCAGCCATCGAGTACGCCCCGTTCAGGAAAAACTTCTATACTGAGCACGAGGAACTTTCGTGCTTGTCACAGGACCAGGTTGCTGCGGCCAGAAGGTTGGAGGGTATACGAGTCAAGGGCACGAGTGTGCCTGCGCCGGTGTCGAAGTGGGCACATCTCTCGCTCTCCCCGATTATTTTGGATGTCATGAAAGACGTCTTATTGTTTGAGAAGCCGACCTCGATCCAGGCTCAGGCGCTTCCGGCCCTAATGTCGGGAAGAGACTTTTTGGGCATCGCCCAAACTGGTTCTGGAAAAACATTAGCCTTTCTACTCCCGTTGCTCACGCATGTTTTGGACCAACCCCCGCTTGTGAGCGGAGACGGCCCCGTTGCTATTTTACTTTCGCCCACCCGGGAGCTCGCCCAACAAATCTACAGGCAGCTCACACATTTTACCAAGAAATTAGGTATCTCGTCTTGCTGCTGCTACGGAGGCTCCCCCATCGAGGCACAGATTGCAGAGCTCAAAAAGGGCTCCCAGATTGTGGTGGCCACGCCAGGAAGACTAATTGATTTGTTGGCGGCCAACAACGGCAAGATCTGCAATCTCCTCCGAGTGACGTATGCAGTTTTGGATGAAGCGGACCGCATGTTTGACTTTGGATTCGAGCCCCAAGTCAACAAGATCTTCAGTCAGATTCGACCGGACTGTCAAAAAATATTTTTCAGCGCCACGTTTGCTCGGAAACTAGAGGCTTTGGTCCGGAACAACCTCACGGACGCAGTTGAGGTTGTTGTTGGCGGCATCAGTGTTGTCGCACCCGAGATCACACAGCACGTGGAATTGTTCGAGGTGGACGGGGACGACGACTCTGAAGCTGAGACCCAGAAAATCGAGAAGCTAGTGAGCATTATCCAGTCCTATCCCAACACCAAAAAGCTCATTTTCGTGGAGAAGCAACAGGCCGCAGATGGGCTACTAGTCAAGCTTCTCTCACAAAAGATCCCCTCCACTACGATACATGGCGGAAAAGAGCAGCTAGACCGGAAGTATGCGATTCGGGACTTCTCCAATCCTGACAGTGGCATGGACATTTTGATTGCCACGTCCATTGCCGCGCGTGGCCTAGATGTCAAAGGTTTGGATGTCGTGATTAACTACGACCCCCCAAGCCATATGGAGGATTATGTGCACAGGGTGGGTCGCACAGGCAGAGCAGGAAGGAAAGGAGACGCCTTCACGTTTGTCAAATCCACGCAGGAACGGTCCATCACGGACACCGTCAAGGCATTGCGGTTGAGCAAAGTGGAGGACATCGACAAGAGGCTCCTAGAAATATCAGACAAGTACATGGCCAAGTTAAAGTCGGGAACAGAAAAAATGAGTTTCGGGTTTGGGGGAAGAGGGTTGAGCAAACTCGATGAAGTCCGAACTACGAATCAGACTTTGGAACGCAAGGCATACAATGAGCCAGAAAAGCCTAAGCGTGCGGGTGCTGAGAGCAGTGCGCCTCTTTCAAAGACATCGACACCCGATATAGGCCTCGACTTGCCCGAATTCAAAGTCATAGCAGGCAAAGCAGAAGAGACGTCAGGTCCCGACAAAGGCAGGTTCCACTCACGGATCACCATCAACGACCTTCCACAGAAAGCGAGGTGGACGGTGGTCAACAAAGACACGCTCTCAAGAATCACCGATACGACGTCGACTTCCATCACCAACAAGGGCCAATACTATCCTCCCAAAACCAAGGTGCCACAGACGATCAAGCAGGGAGGCAAGGAGGTGCCGGCTCCGCCCAAGCTCTACTTGCTCATTGAAGGTCTAACGGAGCAAGCGGTGAATGACGCCAACCGTATGATTCGAGAGAAGATGATTGAAGGCTTGGAACAGACCTCGCAAGACGAAAACTCGTCTGTGCAGGGAAGGTATACTGTGTGAGTGATTTTTTACTGACGTTGGTGTGAATGATCAGTTGAAATACAGGGCTATCTGGTCATGGTTGGCTGCGAGATATAGAGGTATCTGCATCTTTTGGCCGCGAGATATAGAGGTATCTGCATCTTCTGGCCGCGAGATACAGAGGCATCTGCATCTTTCGGCCGCGGCCATCATGCAGCGGAGTGCATGCAGCGCGCAAGACACCCTCGGTCTTTCAAGTGGGGTAGTGCTGATATACACTTAGCGATCAACTTGCACACCACAATGGTTTTCGACGAGAAAGTGTTTGCCAAGCATGCTGAGTGGATTGTTAAGGAGATCGAGCCCGGCTTCGTGCACGTGGCCTACAACAACCCCAAGACCTTGAATGCTTTCTCCACGGAAAACTGGAGGGCCTACCAGGAGATCTTGCTCGAGCTCGAGCACGAGCCCGACACCAACGTGATTCTCATCTCTTCAGCCTTTGCGCGGGGCTTTTCGTCCGGTCTCAACATGAAGTCGGCATTGAACATCTTGGAAGGACATGAGGACGACTCCTTTGCGGTCAAGAAAGGCATCATGTACCAGCACATCCGCGAGTTCCAGGATGCGGTCACGTTGCCCAGCCGCATGCGTACGCCCACGATCTGTCTTTTGAACGGAGTGAGCTACGGGCTCGCCTTAGACATTGCGTCGGCATGCAGTATTCGGTTGGCCACGGCCGATGCCAAGATCTCGATCCGGGAAATCAAAATTGGCATTGTCGCCGACATTGGATCGTTGCAGCGCATCAGCAACATCGTGGGCAACAAGTCGCTCGTGTACCAGTACGCTTTGACGGGAGAGGTTTTCTCGGGTGAGGATGCGTTGAAGCTTGGGTTGGTGAGCAAGGTGTTGCCCGACTTTGAGGCGGCCGTGGCTTATGCGCTTGAGTTGGGTGCGGATATAAATAGCAACCCACAATGGGCCATCAAGGGGACCAAGGAGTCGATTCAGTTCATGGTGGACGGGGGGACGCACGAGCAGGGTTTGTTGAACATCGCGAGCTACAACAGCACACACTTGGTTGGGGGGCTCCCTGAGAAGTCCAAGTTGTAGCTGAGATGACTGTTGGGTGGACAAAGGTACGGGTACAGGCTACTGAAGGCAGAAGGGCTACTGACGGCAGCAGAAGGCTACTGACGGCAGGAGAAGGCTACTGATCAGACCTGAACATGATGCGCTGCTTCCTACACTGTATCATTGCAGACCCCAGACTAGCCAGCAAATGAGAATCAGCCACCCTCGGCTCATGCTCCCAATGCCACTCCATGCTGAGTCCTAGTCAACCAACACAATGGTTCCTGTCATGTTCAGTACACCCGAATCAAGCACCGTAGATTAATGTGGAGGCTCTGTGCAGGCTCTGCGACTACAAAAAATTCCCATCCAACTTCTCCTCCGTACATGCTACAACGAACGTGTAGTTGGCACAGACCGCTTCGGGGCCTACCCAGCGCCGACGTCCGCAAGCAACATGGCCATTCTTTCGGCCCCAGGCTCCATTCCAGTGTCTCCAGCCCGAAGACCGTGGCAGATCTCCTCTTGCCTTCTCACGCATACATATCCAGTCTCCCGCCAGGGCTCAAAGCCACAAGCTCGCAAAAGCCCTCCAGCAACGAGCAGGTGCGTGGCCAAATCGACCGTCTTCTAAAGCGCAAGAGCTTCGACAGCGTGCTCTCATTATTGGCGCAGTGGACGGCACCGCTGCGAGAGCGGGACTGGCAAAGAACCCTCCAGCACCGCGAGCTCTCCCACATCTTGAGGCAAATCGTCACGTACCAGATCGGCGTGATCCAGGAGGCCGCCACACTCAAGAGCTTCTCCCGCAACGACCTCCACACCGACTCCAAGTTATCGCATGCCCGCACCATTCGAGAAGGCCTTCGAAAGGTGTACTCCAACCTTTTAGGCGACGGCACCAGCCACCCCAAGCACCTCTACTTCAAAGGACGCAAGCACGCCGCGGGGTTCCGCTTGAGCGCCGGCGACGTCGAGAACTTGGTGTTGTTGGAGTTGAGCAACGGGAAGTTGGACTTGGCGTCGCGCTGGTTCCAGGCCTTGGAGCTGCAGCACCCCAACCAGACTCACTACAGGCACATGACCTACAGCTTGTGGCTCCTCAAGTTCCAGGTGTACGGCGGCGCCAAGCCGTCGCTCTGGCAGGTGCAGCTGTCGCAGCTCTACGAGAAGAGTATCAACCCGCGACGGGGCAACCTCAAGTCGGAAATGACGTGGACGGAGATCTTCAATGACTTCGTCAAGAACCAGGCCGTGCTGCTGGGAAGCGCACGCGCCGTCTTCGACAAGAGCTTGGTGTGCGAGATCCTCTACTCGGTGGCTCACAAGGGCAACGTGCCCCAGTTGTTCAAGTTGATTGAGCTGAACTGGGGCGTCACCAGCGACGGCAAAACGGCCCGCGACTTCAGGCCTCTCCAGCCGTCCGACCCGCTCTACCCGGACATCGAGGTGTTGCAAGCAATCGTGATCTGCATGCTCTACAACAAGAGGTTTGTGGCGTGCCTCAAATACATCAACGCTTTCCAGACGCTCTACGCCATGGACGTGGGCAGCAAGCTGGCCAAGTACTTCTGGGACCAGCTTTTCCGGTGGAGCGAGATCACCACGCGCTTCTCCGAGTACAGAGCCCTCCACCAGTACATCAGGGAAACGGACGTCAAGTCGGTGCTAGGGCCCACCACTGCGGCCGAGTTGAGCGTGACCTTGGACGAGGCCAAGAACTTGGCCGACTTCAACTACGAGGGCTACTTGCACTATGTGGGCGACTTGAGGGCGCAGAGGTCCGGCTTGATCAAGGAGCTCTGGAGGTGCTACCAGGAGTCCGGCATGGAGTTTTCCGTGAGGCCATACCAGACGTTTTTGACGTTGGCGTCGGAGCTGCGCAACGAAGCGGATTGCTACGAGCTTTTGCGCCACTTGTTCAGGCAACACGACATCTACCACGTCTCGCAAGAGTCCTACAACCACGCCATGACGGCAGGCAGGGTGGGCAAAGTGGCCGAGCTCTACACCAATACAATGAAGCTTTTGGTCAACATCAAGGGCGAGTCGGGCAAGATGGGCACCATTCTGCACATTCTCCGGGAGTGGAGTTTGGACTCTGCTATGAAGAGCTCTCTACAGAAGTGGGCCTCTGCGCAAGAGGGCCGCTACCTCGAGGCACTAAGGGCCAAGAACAAGGCACAGGAGGAGGACGACGATTTTTTGGGATTACTCTAGATGTCCAATCAGGAACGCGGGCACCTACTGGCACCTACTGGCACCTACTGGCACCTACTGGCACCTACTGGCACCTACTCGAGCAAGTCGCAGCCACTACATGCAACGCAGGCTGGAAGTGGCCGTACTGGTGCGCGCACGCCGTGCGCGTATTGAACACATTTCCTCAAGCGTCCACACAACCAACTACACACTACACAATGGCCGAAGGATTAGAAAAGCTCACCGAAATCCCCGCTGGTTTCATCAAAGACGGGTCTGCTTTTGTCAGAAAATGCTCCAAGCCAACCAAGAAAGGTATGTATGGACGAGCGGCGCAGCCTCTAGTTCCACGTTGCAAGCAAAGATGAGGCGGGTGTGCAAGCGTTGACCATGCCAAGTGTGGATTGCTACGTGGGCATGCCCTATGGATCGCAGCCTCGTGCTACCTACCACGTACGCCTCAGTCTTGTTGGTCTCACTGGCTTTCGTGCTGGTGGTCACGGGCTTTCGTGCTGGTGGTCACTGGCTTTCGTGCTGGTGGTCAGTCCAGTCCAAATCAACGAGCCAGACCGGTCCTCAGTCCACCAATACATACTAACAAACAGAGTACTTTAACATCATCAGGGCCGTTGGTGTTGGTTTCGTGATGATGGGTGTTGTGGGATACGTGGTCAAGTTGTTGCACATCCCTATCAGATACTTGATTGTTTAAATGTGTTATGTACGACGTTAATAAAGAGGAGCAGCATTCCGAGTCTGCGGCTCACACCTCATTATGGTACAAGCCGAGCTGGACCTGTTACAAATAGTAATGTGTAGTGCAGTGGATTCTCCCCTGCTCTACCACCTTGGTCTGCCGGACTGCATACAGCGCAGCGAAAAAAACCTCATCTCTACTGCCTTCCTCTCCACACACTTCACCATGGCCAAAGACACGTCACTTTTCGTCAAAAAGTTGGCGCACAACGACGACCGTGTCCGCCGGCAGGCCTTCGAGGCGTTAAAGCAGTTTTTGCGGTCCAAGTCTGCGGCCAGCCTCGACCAGTTCGAGTACGACAAGTTGTGGAAAGGCCTCTACTTCTCCATGTGGTACTGCGACAAGCCCATCCCCCAGCAAGCATTAGCCCACGATCTCGGCACTTTGTTCTCGGAGCACGTGCCGCAGCTTACCTTGAGGCGATTCCACTCTGCGTTCTGGCGTATCCTTGCCAGAGAATGGTACCTGATAGACAAATGGCGGCTCGATAAGTACTTGATGTTGGTGAGGAGAGTTTTCAGACACATGCTTTTTCGCTTGGAGGCCCACGGGTGGCCTGATGCGGAGATCCAGGAGTTTTATGATGTGTTGTTCGAGAAGGTTTTCTCTGATGACCCCAAAACCCCTGCTGCCTTGGGTTATCACGTGTGCGACTTGTTTCTCGATGAGATCGAGTACGTAGTGCTCAAGGATTTCCGAGACTATAGCGAGGAGGTTGACGACGAGAGTGAGGATGAGAGTGAGGCTGGGGATGGGGATGGGGATGAGGATGGGGATGAGGACAAGGACGAGGTAGACAATGAGGTTCAGGCTGGAGATGAGGAGGAACGCAGGGACGGAGCCATGAGTCCCCAGCATAAATCCCCCGAACCGGCGCCCAAGGATGCGGAAACCGAGGCCAGGAAGGCCAAAGTCCTCAGCCAGACCCCGCTTGCCCAGTTGGTGCAGCCATTCAGGACTTTGGCAGAGACGTCCAGGTCCGAGGCCATGCGGAAACGGTGCAAGGAGGAGATTTTGGACGACGACAGGTTGGTGGAGTGGGGCGTCGCAGAGGCATCCCACGACAGCGAGTCCGAGGAGGAGTGGACTGGCTTTTAGTGCATAACATAGACATGGATTCATCTCAGGCCAGCTGTAGTCACGTGCTCACCATGTGGGGTGCGTCCTCGTCGTGCGATGCTCATCTCATCAGGCTCGATCTCGTGCATGGCCTCTGGTCGCCGATCCACTTCATCCAGCCACCGCATGACGGAGAAGAACCAGTACATCCCCAAGTTCATCCAAGACGTGCCCTGGTACTATAATGCCGGGCACGGCGACGATGCCCTCAGCCACCACCGCAAAGACCCCACGCAGAGCAAAGTCGACCAAAGTCTACCCCAAGCAGGGCTCGGGATCAACGACGGCTACACCGTCTCTGGAGACGGCGAACACAAGCGATTGGTGGAGGACTACGACGCCAAACGAGACCGGTGGCGGGGGCACACGGACCACGAGTGGGACGAAATCCTCCGCAACTGGAACTCCATCAAAGGCAACACCCTGGCCCCAGATGCCGCTGACTCGGACGACACAGACTACGAGCTCGAGCTTCTGGAGTTGGGCTTGACCAAATCCGACTTGATCCCAGGACAGGCTGAGGACCCCATGGAGAAGACCCTCCGAGACAGACGAGACATTCCGTCCTACATCAAAGCGATCAACTCTAATGCCGGGGGAAAAATCAGGTTGGGCAAAGACTCTCTAGCGGCGTTGGTGGGTGACGACTCGGATTTCCACAAGGAGAGTGCAGATGTCTCTGAGTTCCACAAGATGCAGAAGTTTGCTTGGGATCAGAACAGAGAGTATGAGACCAAGATCCAGAAAGCAAACTATGACAATCAGTTGGCGCAAATGAGCAACCCAGACAAGCAAATCGAAGGTTTGGCTGCGGCAGACCTCGAGTCCAGTCTTGAAGCCAGTCCAACGCTCATGATGTTGAAAAACAGGCAGAACGAGGAGAAACGCCGCCAGGCGGGAGAGGCCAAGCGCCAAAAGCTATTAGAAAGATATGGGTGATGGCTGGGTCCGCTTCTAGAAAGATACGGGTGGTGGCTGGGTCCGCTTCTAGAAAGATTTGAGTGCTGCGGGTCCTAATGGTTGGCCTTCAAACTTCTCAACACCTCGAGGCCCTTGAGGAGCTCTGCCTCTGCAGTATCCAAGTCCTCGTAGTTGAGGGCGGAAACGGCGAATTTAGCATGCTTCTGCACTTTGTTGATCTGTTCTGTTGCGTCCACTATGGCGCCCACGTCAGCCTTTGTCACCTGCACACTCTTGGATGACTCTGCTCTTCGGATGGTCTCGCGGTCCGGAGCAACCGCTCCGCCTGGGGGAATCACTTTTATGGATGAGGTTTTGTTGACTGCGGAAGCGTCCTCATCAGGGATGTATTTGGGTGCACCGGGAAGACTGATTTCCAGATCAGCGTTTAGCCCAGGATCGAACTTCGGTGCACCGGGAAGAGAGAACCCGGCGCCGCCGGCGTCGTTCTCATGATGGGGCTTTGCGTCGTGGGGCTTCGCACCTTCGTGGGGTTCTCCGGCATCTCCAGCATCCTGGCCATCGGCGTCCTTGGAGGGTGTGTCCGAAAAACCTGGTGGGCTCCCCTCCACACTGCCCAATTGCTCCAACTCGTCCTCCTCCCCCTTTATGGGCACCTCGTCTTTGAGTAGCCGGCTCAATTGGTACTTCAAGGCCTTTGTCTTCTCCCTGGTAAAAGCCACAAATTGGTCTTGGCTGGAGCAAGTGCCTCCCGTGGTTTTGGCATAGTCAAGCTCCTCGCCGTCGGAGGTGAAGATGGACAAGAGCGCCCAGAAGTTTAGCGTTGCTCGCAACTTCGACACCAACGCGGGCTTTGTCAAGCCGTCGTACTCCTTCAAATCCTCAAGACAGGCGTGGAAAAGCCTGAAGGCGAAAACAAACACCTGGTTGATGGAGAGCTGCCTGCTCTGGAGCACTTGCCGCACTGATTCGTCCGGGTGGGAGGACTTGACTGCTTCCGTTTCATCCAAGAGACTCACGGCGAACTGCTCCACGTCGCTGCCGTTCTGGTGGAGTTTCTGCGAGAGGATGTGCTCAAGCACATACACTTTGCAGTAGTAGCTGATGACGGGGTTGGCCTGCACCAACTCCACGGAGCGGGCGATAAAGGGCGTGACGTTCTTGTCCGATTTGATCAGCGCCGGGATGTCTTTGACGGTGATGGACATGGGAGTGATTTGGGTGGTGTGGATGATAGTGGGTGTGGAGATAGCGCGCGCCAGGCCTGATCCGATTTCAATGTCACATCGAGAGCCTGAAGAAAGGTTGGACAGGGATTCATTTAATTCATGTCAAATTTGTTTTCACGATAGTGTGTAGAGTCTGCTAGCTACATTCACTTTCTATTTTTGATATTAATAATTATATTTACCCTGTACTATTCATACTTATTCATATATACTGCTCATACTTTTCATACTCATACTACTCATACTACGCATACTCATTACATTCACTTATTTACGCATACTCATTACTATATTCACTAACTTACCATACTCATTACTATATTCACTAACTTACCATACTCATTACTATATCCACTTACGCATATGCTTCTATCGTCCTCACACCCATAGTAACATATCATCTCTCGCCTAGGCACTGGGCAAGTCCGGCATCCGCAAAATCTCTCCACTGTTGTTGAGAGTGTCCTCCTGCAACAAGCTCAAGATCTTGGAACCCTTCCACTTCTCCGGCAAAGGCGTCACGTCGTAGTTCTTGGTGGCCCAGTAGTAGATGTCCCAGTCCGCCTCGTCCAACAACAGATCAAACTCCCGGAGCTCCTCCACGCTGAACGTGTGCAAGTGCTTGCTGGCAAACCGGGAAAGCAACAAGTCGCTTTCCAAAATGCCCCTTTTGCGCGCCTGGTACGTGAGCCTGGCCCTCATGACGTCGATGGACTCGCCCGTTCTCTTGATGGGGTCGATGCGCGAGGCGAGCTCGTTGTACGAGGGGTTCTGTGGCTTTCCGTGGTTCAAAAAACGTCTGGCGGTTAGGGCTCTGGCTCTGAACATGGTGTAGAAAGTGTAGAAATTGTAGAAAGTGTAGAAGTGTAGAAAGTGTAAAAGTGTAGAAAGTGTAAAAGTGTAGAAAGTGTAGGAAGAGGTAGGAAGGTGGAAGGTGTAGGAGATGGAGCATGGGGAAGTGATCAGCCCGGCGCGCAAAGGCAGGATGCACGGGTGCGCCGGTGGCCTGCTGCCACCCGACAAACTGCCGCCCGGCCGCCCGGCTCTCCCGGCCCACTCTCGCCTATACCGCCCGCTCTACTCTCCCCATCCCGCCCGTCTGCTCTTGCCCCAGCAACCCTCGTCGGGCTCTCTGCAGTTCCACAAGCCCTGCGCCCACTGTGCACTGTGTGCAGTCCGCCCACATCAACCGCACTGCTCCATGCATTCCACACCTAATCAATACACCTTTCCAAATCCAGTGCTAAGCGTCCCTCCCACGCAACTACACACAACAATCATAATGGGGAAGGCAGTGTCCAAGCTCTCCAAGGACGAGATCAAGCAGCTACGTGACCGCACTCTCTTCGACAAGAGAGAACTCCAGCAATGGTACAAAGGCTTCTTGAGAGACTGTCCCAGTGGGCAACTATCGGAGGAGGAGTTTGCCAAGGTGTTCAAGCAGTTCTTCCCCTTCGGCGACCCGACCGACTACTGCCACTACTTGTTCTCCACGTTCGACACAGACAACTCCAAGTATATTGACTTCAAGGAGTTCATAATAGCGTTGTCCTTGACGGCCCGAGGCGACCTCCTGCAGAAGTTGGACTTCAGCTTCAGATTGTACGACTTCGACCGCGACGGCAAAATCTACTACAAGGACATATTGGCGGTGATCACGGCCATCTACAAGATGGTGGGGCCCATGGTGGCGTTACCTGAGGACGAGAAGACCCCCGAGGCGCGGGCTGAGAAGCTCTTTATGCTTGCCGAGAAGGACAAGGACTCGGAGTTTTTGGACTTCAATGACATGAAGCACCTTGTCAAGCAGGATCCGTCTCTCATCAACTCCTTGAACACCTATGAGGGGTTGGTATAAGGTCATTGGAGATTACTGTCTAGAACTTAACTATCACTGCTGTCCTTCAACCGCTTCGAGTAGGCCGTCTAGAAGCTCGTCGACCTCGTTGACGTCCACTCCGGTGCAATAGCTGACCACCTTCTTGAACTTGGCCGTGAGCATGCGGTAGTCATTGAGATTATCGAGCTCCGTCTGGAGCGACTCGTTGACCTCGTGATAGGCCTGAATCCTCGCGGCCAAGATCTCGGAAGGCGGTAGCGTGGCCACGAGTTCGGCTGTGGAGTTGACTGGCTCGTTGTTGGCAAGCTTCTGGTAAATCGCCTCTATAATAAATGGCTCGTCTGCGTGGAACTCGCTGACCTCCTCGTCTCCGCCATCCAGCTGGCCGTTGTTCTCGTCCGGACTGCTCTTCTTGAGCATTTGCAACTTATCGTTGATGTTGGTCATCTGCAACTTCATTGTGTCGACCTGCGATATCTTGCTCGTGATGTTCCTGGCAATGAATCTGTTGTTGGCGGTGGTCACTGTGGCTTCCCGAAGCTCCTTGTTCAAGTTGTTGATCTCGACCTTTTTCGCGTGGATGATTTTCTTGTACTCCTCGTTGGTGTTTGTTAGCAAGTCCTGGATCGACTTGAAGATTTTGTTGGAGAGGAGCGATGAGCTGGCGACCTCGCTGGTTGGCGTCTCCTCGCGGTTGTCCACTTCGTCCAACGACTCCAACTCGCCCACCTCTGCGTATGGTTCGCTCTTCTCATACGCCTCCATTCCAGTATGTACAAGCAGGAGAAGGTACTCGTCGCTTTCGGAAGCTCCGGACAAATTTTCAAGCAAGTGGTTGACCGAGGTGAACGAGTGTGGGTTGTTGTTGTAGTTCTTTCTCAACTCCATTACATGGCTCACGCATTTGAAGTCTGTAGGCTTGACACCCAAGCTATTGGGCAAATTCGCGTCTGCTTTCAATTCCAATAACAAGAACACAAACCAGCTGAGCTCGTTTTCACCAGCTAAATGAAGAGCTGTGTTGCCCGTCTGGGCCTCTTGGGAATTGACCACACTGTCACATAATTTGTGTAGGTTCTTTTCTTTATCGGGATTAGTGATGACCCACTCAAGGATCTTGCCGAGGTAGAACTTCGAGCTTTTCCCATTCTTGACGGCCAGAAGAACCAAATGGTGCAAGAACGATTGGTGTTGGTTGTCATAGAGCCACAAGGTGGGGTAGAGCCACTGGCCGAGCAACTCCGAGAAGTTGCCTTTCTCCATTGCGTTTGTGACCTGGATGGTGGCGATGAGAGGCGTCTCTCCTTTGTTGTCGCCCCTGATAGGGCTGCATATCTGGAGCTTGACGAAGCTGCTGACGAGGTTGGTGGAGGCCAAGGTAGCGGCATAGTGCAAGGCAGTCTTCCCCAACGAGTCCAAGGACACGTCCAAGTCTGCGGGCAGCCTGGACTGCAAGAGCAGCGCAAAGCGGCTCTTGATCTCGTCTTGAGAGAGCAAGTCCTTGCTGTCAGACTTGAATATATCACTGTATTTGAGCTTGGCCTCCAGCACAAACGCACGGTCCTTTTCGTCAAAGGTCAACGGCTGCAACGCGTAGGGATAGTTCGTGTTCACGAGATTGTCCAAGGAAGGAGCAGGGGTCGAGACCTTGCGCCTTTTCGAGGGGGAATCCTCGTGGTTGGACTCTGCAATCGAAACACGTTTCGGCGACTCCTTGTGCGAGGCCAGCGTCAACTTGGGGAGCTTGTCGTAGTCGTGGACATCCACCAAAAACAAGCCCTTGATCAACTTGTACACGTCCAAGCGAATGGCTATGGACACGGCCTTGTCGTAGGGGATCCAGAGCCCCCGGATCTGCGGCACGTCGTGTGCAGAAAAGTCGTTGTAGAGCGGCGAGGGGGCCTGGTTGTATTGCAGGCTAGAGAGGATCTCGTTCTTCAAGTATGCCGCCGCCTGTTCGTCGGTGTATATGTCTAGAAGCACCAAAAGGCGGAGCATCTGGGAGACGTTGACGTACGAGTCTTGCACACGCCGCAACACCAGGGGCTGGGCTTCGGACGACTGCGCAAGGCCGTAGTCGAAGGAGATCTGGATGAACTTCTGGCCCGAGTACACGCTGGACAAGACGCGAGGAGAGCTTAGACTGGAGAAGAACGACTTGGACGGCGTCTTGTTGATGTGGGTGCCATAGAGCTGCTTGGAGATGGAGTTGGCAGTGGTGTCGCCTGCAAACTGGGGAGACTCCATGGTGGATACACGGGGGCGGGGCCGGGGGTTAGGTGCTGGTGGGCCGAGAGGTGAGACGAAGTTTTCCTAAACGGGACGGGGGACGTGTAAACCCGTACCTCGGCGACCGCGCGGCGCTGCAATGGATGCGGCAGGCTGCGGGCGTGTTCTGGGCTGTCTATGCTATACTGGAAGGGTGGCAGGGTTACCAGAGACAGGGAAGAGCAATAGGTCAAGCATACCCACACACTGTGTTTGCAACTATGAGCTGGTGAGTAGAATGATGGCATTGCTACTTATGTCGGGAGTCTTTCGTGTTGTCTCTAATATCATAAAACTAGAGTAGGTATAGATGAGAGAACCATGCAGTGACAGTGTATTGGGTATGGAGGTATTGACTGTATAATGTATTAGAGGTATTGACTGTATAAGGTATTAGAGGTATTGACTGTATAAGGTATTAGAGGTATTGACTGTATAAGGTATTAGAGGTATTGACTGTATTAGTGTGTGTTAGATTCTCAAATACGTCTGGTACTTGGAAGAGTTTCTTTCCTTGATGGTTCCAAATAGTGGGAATCTGGGTGAATATATAGCCCATCAACAATACCGATGAGATGAGGCAATGGCGGATAAATGCCATATCACAAGTTAGGGCAATGGATGAGTCCAGGTCACGGGTAAGCGTGACTGTCTAGGTCATGGCATTTGTAGGCTCGCCAATACCTCTATGAGTCGTGTCTACACATGTGGGTCTAACAGTGTGTGTTAGTGGTTAGTGGTTAGTGTGTATGCGTTTAGTAACTACTATGACTAGTGGGTGTGTATGCGTTTAGTAACTACTATGACTAGTGAGTGTACGGTGGGCCACTGCCTCGATGCTCGATATTAAGTGACAGAGAATGAACTCGTGGAAAACCACCAATGTTCAACTCTACAGATTGGTTCGCACCCAGGCTCAACCGGATGTCTCTCTCCAGCGCTATGAGCCATGATCTGGGTAGGAATTTGAACGAGGCATGTGACAAGAATGGGCTTAACGATTGATTGGGACCAGAAGAGCAATAGGTCCCAAATAGGTATTTGGAGGGGATCGTTACAAGCAAGACTTCTCACTTGCAGTATTAACAGAAGGCCACTCTTCTGGGATGGCACGAGACTGGGGAGCAAGAGGCAAACTCCGAGCAGAGAGCGACTATCAGAGAGAATTTTGACGAGGAGCAGGGGACAATGTCTTACAGACGGGGAACAATGGCACTGATCCACACTTGGCTTACTGACGACGTTGATAACATTTCTTTCCATCAGAAGTCTAAATAGATCACAGTATGAGTGAATGTGACAGTCAGTGTGTATTGGTGCATTAGTTTTACTGTTTAGCTTTTAGTGTATTAGTCTATATATGTGACTTAAAAGTGAGTCTATTAGTGAGTCTGTTAAGGTTTAGACTACTAGGACTACTACTAGGACTACTACTAGGACTACTACTAGGACTACTACTAGGACTACTACTAGGACTACTACTAGGACTATTAGACTATCACCCTATCAGACTATCAAACTATTAGTATCTTCGAGCCTACAAAAGCCAATGTCGGCTAGCCATAACCCGTGACCTGGACTTATCCATGTACCTAACTCGTGACATGCCGTTGAACCGCTTTACTTCACCTCCGTATTCGACGGTTTGCTGTATATGTACCCACTTATTGGAAATCCATCACAAAGAACAAACTTCGAGTACCACTTTTCAAGAAACTAACAATCAGACTATTTGAGTATTGACTATAGGACTTTGAGGACTATAGGACTAATAGGACAAGGATTTTAGGGTTTCAGGAATATCAGAAATAATAGGAATAATAGGACTATAGGACTAATAGGACTATAGGACTAATAGGACTATAGGACTAATAGGACTATAGGACTAATAGGACTAATAGGACTAATAGGACTAATAGGACTACGAGGACTAATAGGACTACGAGGACTAATAGGACTACGAGGACTAATAGGACTACGAGGACTAATAGGACTACGAGGACTATAGGACTAATAGGACTATAGGACTAATAGGACTAATAAGAATATCAGGAATATCAGGAATATCAGGAATATTAGGAATATGAGTGACTATTACACTACTACACTATTTCACTATCACTGATTCTTTTACTATGTACCATCACTGACTCTTTTACTATGTACAATCACTGAATCCATTACTAGTATCATCACTGAATCCATTACTAGTACCATCACTGAATCCATTACTAGTACCATCACTGAATTCATTACTAGTACTACTAGCAGTAATCGTCACTCCGTATTGTCGTTGTGACACTAGACTCGTATCAGACAAATCCCCACCAATCAAAGATCCATTCACCAAATTAGTAAAGGATCATTTACCTGCTCGTCACCCTGTCAAGCCAGCCTTCACCTGCCATGCATCACTACCGATGCACAATGCGGGCTCATAACCATTTGCACGCCAGGAAGCACCAAGCTGCGCTAAAGCCAGTTATTCGGCTACTCCTCAGCTTTTCAGCTACTCAACTTTTCAGTTACTCACCTTTTCAGCTACTCAACTTTTCAGTTACTCACCTTTTCAGCTACTCAACTTTTCAGTTACTCACCTTTTCAGCTACTCAACTTTTCAGCTACTCAACTTTTCAGTTACTCACCTTTTCAGCTACTCAACTTTTCAGTTACTCACCTTTTCAGCTACTCAACTTTTCAGCTAGTCGATGGCGCTGCTAATGCATCACCAATGGTCCTGCGCACGCCTGCACCATCTCATGCTCGCCGCCTAGTCGCTTCCCCACTGCACCATGGACTACTCCGACCGTGTCAACTCCAAAAAAGGCGCCGGGGCCGTGGCAGACAAGTTCCAGAGCAATGTGCAGACCAAGCGCCGCATCAAGGAGCTCTTGACCAGCCATGTCTTGGACCTAGACAACGACCCGTATGTCTTCAAGAACCACCTAGGTCTCCTCGAGTGCCGGCTCTGCCTCACCACGCACACCAACGAGGCGTCGTACATCTCCCATCTTGGCGGGCGCAAGCACTCGATGAACCTCGAGCGCCGCCGCATCTTGGAGGAGAAGCACTCCGACTCGAAGCAGCAGCCCAAGGGCATTTCCGTGAACGCCGTGGAGACCAGACACTGGAGGAAGATCGGCACGCCGGTGTACCACATCACCAAAATCAGGGACGAGGCCTCCCTACGCACCGGCGTGTTGGTGCAGCTACAGCTACCCCGCATTGTGGCGGACGAGCCCAGCTTCCGGTTCCTCTCGCACTTCGAGATGTCGCCCAAGAACCAGGACACGTGCAGGGCGTTTTTGCACAAGAGCAGGCCGGACTACGACCACGACGACGTGGATGCTAGCGCGTGGCAGTATTTGGTGGTTTCCGCTGAGCCTTACGAGAACATAGCCATTGCGATGCCCAAGGCATTGCAGGTTGAGAAGCCGCGAGCCAGCGAGATGAGCGACAGTTACTGGTGGTTCTGGGACCGGGACTCGAAGGAGTACTTTCTACAGTTTTTGTTTGTGGGGACTAGCACAGTATTATAATGTACTACACACTACTATAAACTATACTACACACTACTATAAACTATACTACACACTACTATAAACTATACTACACACTACTATAAACTATACTACACTCTACTTGTTAGATCCGCCATGGGTAACACCTCACCCATTAGAACAGTAGTAGTTTCGAGCCTACAAATGCCAAGGAAAGACGCCTATGTGTCACCATAACTCACGATTGGTGACTCATCCATTCACCGTAACTCGGAGTGACGCCTAACCGCCTCAGCTTTGACTATATAAAAACCTAGATTCCCACTTACTGGGGGATCTTCAACGAATAAACACCTGATAGGTCACAGACGTTATAAAGAATCTAACTCTACTATAAACTGTATTCCACACTATACATACTATACTATACTACACTATACTACACTGTACTACACTATACTACACTACACTATACCACACTACACTACACTATACTACACTACACTACACTACACTACACTACACTACACTACACTACACTACACTACACTCACTACACTACACACTACTACACTACACTACACTACACACTACTACACTACACTACACTACACAAACACACACATGCACAATACTTTGATACCTCGCTACTATACCTATCTTGTTACCTCACTACCATACATCTTGATTCCTACCATACTTCTTGATTCCTACCCACCCAGATCTGCTACTTCTCCCCACTGGCCGCAGCCGTACATCCCGGTCCGGCACAGAGCGCACATGCGACCGCATGCTGACAGGCACATGTCGCCGGCCCAGACCACTCCTTCTGCTCCCATGACCACTGAACAAGCCGGGATCGCACCCATTCTAGATCAGTGTAAGAAAGCCCATGAGCTCGTCAATGCCTTTCTCTCCGACTCCTTACCGCACGACCACCTCGGCAAGTTGACGCCGAGCTACGTCCCTCGGCCCCAGCGAAGACAAATCGTGAAGGAGAAGGTCCGCAAGTCGCTCGAGGTCCTCCACAGCAGTTTGGAGCTGCGCCGCCTCGACGAGGTGGCGGTCTCGTACAACGGCGGCAAGGACTGTCTCGTCATGCTCATGTTGCTCATGTCGGCACTATACACCAAGTTGGTCAACAGCGGCGTGGAGGCCCATGCGGACTACTCCTTGGACTCCATCTACATCAACTCCGAGCTGCCTTTTGCGGCCTTGGCGCAATTCATCGAGTCGTCCTCCAAGAGGTACGGGTTGAACTTGATCACCATCAAATCGCCAATGAAGGATGGCTTCGAGCACTACTTGCGTAGCGTCAACCCGAAAATAAAGGCCATCGTGGTGGGCATCAGATATGCAGATCCCTATGGCAGCCAGTTGGAGTACGAGCAGGAAACCGACCACAACTGGCCCAAGTTCGTACGCATCCACCCCATCTTGCACTGGCACTACTGCGACATCTGGGACTTCATCATGGCTTGTAACTTGGAGTACTGCTCGTTGTACGACCAGGGTTACACGTCGTTGGGCGGAGTTGACTCCACTGTTCCCAACGTCTTCTTGAAGACGGACTCCCCCTCCGGGCCGGCGTACTTGCCGGCATACATGCTAGAAGACTATGCCGACGAGAGGGAGCGCGTAGGCAGGACCAAGAAATAGAAGATACGACCTAATGACAATAATTGAGCGAACCCTGTACCCCGGCGCCTGGTGATTGCCTGCTAGTCATTCCTGCTAGTCATTTCTGCTAGTCATTCCTGCTAGTCATTTCTGCTAGTCATTCCTGCTAGTCATTTCTGCTAGCCTTTCCTGCTAGTCATTTCTGCTAGTCATTCCTGCTGGTCTTTCCTGCTAGTCTTTCCTGTTAGCCGCCTCCTAGTCTCCGCCTCCTAGTCCTCGCCGGCGTGGCTATCTATAAGAACAGTTTTGAAGTATTTCTCAGAGTGCGGCCCCACGCCAATCTCGCCCAAGGCCATCTCTGCACTCGTAGCACCCACGGATATAGGCACGTTTTCCTTGCCCTCTTTCTTGAGCTGCAAGGTCTTCATACGCAAGTACAACTCCACCTCCTTCTTGTTGTTTTCGTCAATGAGGTTCTGCAAGTGCTGGATATACTCCACGGCCTGCGTCAAGATCTGGCCCTTGTTGGGTTTCCCGTCTTTGGTGCCGGCGGCTTTGTTCAGGATATCGTCGTACGCCACTCCGCCGCCGCCGCTGCCCCCACAAACTGCATTCTCCTGCTCCTGGAAGTACGACGCGGGGATGAGCGTGAGCAACTCCTGGATCTTGTCGTTGATGTTGTCCCTTCTTTTCCGCTCATTGCCCTGGTCTGCCTTCGAAAGGTCCTCGTCGTCGCTTTTGATGTGGTACGCCGAGTTGCGCCTGGAATGCGGTTTGGTCACTCCCCCCGACGACACGCCGAGCTGGCCGCCGTTGGCATGAAAAGACTGGCTTAGCTGTTTCTTGATGTCTGACGATTTCCCTAATAGTTCCAGGTTCACCGGGCTGCCTGCATCCATGTTGGGGGCCACGCTGATGGTTGGGATGGGCTGGGACATGTTGGAGGGGGCGTTTATGGAGTTGTTCTGCGGATGCGACGACGATGCGGAAGAGCCGTATGTACCCTTGGCGAAATCGTATCTCTCGAAGACCTCGTAAGGGCTCTTGAAATCCATGGCGACGTGGAGGTGAGGCCTTGTGCGGAGTCCTTGCTCACGCTAGCCTTAGCGGTGCACCCGTACCTCCGCCGTTGTGCTGACGTCACAGGTTGTGGAGCCATGCGCTTGTGCCTCGGCCCCAGGTGCCGGCCATTGGAGTTGCCGGCCATTGGGGTTGCCGGCCGCTGTAGGCGTGAGACATACGGCTGGGCCAAAAGTGTAGGTGGTTTGACCGTCAATGCACCAGCTACGCGGGCCATGATCTGCATCTATGTCTTTGCTAGTATCTGTTCTATAATACACCATCCGCTCAATCGTTCACCTGGCTAGTATCCAAGCCCGCGAAGCCGGTCCCTGGTTAATCTCCTCCCCAACTTCTTGAACTTGATCTCTATGTTCTTCGCCCGTTTTTCATCCTCCCTCGCCCAAATGGGCGAGCCGCCCGGGTTGTAAATGGTGTCGCCGATGCGCATCTTGTGGTGAAGGGTCAAGATCTCCTTCAAGACGGCAAACGTGATCAAGTCGCCCTCGAACCCGTTGTTCATCATCTCCACCAAAATCAACTCAATCTCACACAAAGAGGACTTGCCGTAAAACACCCAGTGGATCTTGATGATCTCGTTGTACGTCCGCTGGTTGCAGATGATCGAGTAGAGGTTCAAGTCGCTCTTGGTCATGTTGAACAAGCTCAACGCCAACGACCCGTCGTAGAACTTGTGGCACGTGATCTCAAGCATGCGGTTGAAGATCAACGGCATGGTGAATGCATTCAACACCGGCTGCTCGGGCGTCTGAGAACTCAAAGCCTTTGCTTCGGCGCAGAACTGCTGGTGTCTTTCCAAGTACTCCGGCACCGTCTCTCCCTTGAGCTTGTGGAGAAAGAAGCCGGGCAGATGAAGCATTTGGCTGTTGAACCGATCGAAAAAGCTCCTGGCAAATAAAAGCAAGTCTCTCTTGCTGGTCATGTCGTTCAAGTATTGAAGGGTCAGCGAAACGCTATCGAGAGATTGCTTTTCCAAAGTCTCCGAATGCTTCTGTGGCAACGAGTCCAAAATGTTAAACCTCCTCTTATCAACCCCTGGTGTTGTTTGTTGCGTCGTGTCAGCGACTGCTTCGGCTTCTGGCTGCTTCGTGAAAGACTCTTGTAGATTTGTGAGCACTTGTTGCTGAAGCCGATCGACTTTGACCTCTTTTTCTTGTGTTTTGGAGTACGTCTCGAAAATCTTCCGAAATAGCTCATTCTCCGACTCGATCACGGACTTGGGGCTCTCGTGATCCGCAGGAAAAACCTTGGACGTGGTGTCGAACTCACGGTCAAAATTCTTGAGCTCGGAGTGCTCAGAGATCTCGTCAAGGAGTGAATCGAGCTCCAGAAAACGCTCGTCGTTGTCTGCATCTATATCAGCGCCTCGTTTGGCACCGTCGTCCACAAGATCGTCGAAGAGGGAATTTATATCTTGCAAGCGCTTTTCACTCTCCGAAACAGAATCGCCAATGTCCTGTTCATGCTTTTCACTGCTCGGGGTATGCAAATCAGTCTCCGGCAACTCGATATCAAGCTTGAAAAGGTCCTTATTGGTGGAGACTTGCCGGCACGAACGTGCGTGCCTCGGTCCAAACCCGTGAAAACATGCACCTCTATTGCTCAAGGTGAACAAGGGTAGCCTCCATGCCTGCCCTATTGTTAGTAGGGCCCTTGGTCTGAAGGTGTTCATTGCAGATGTAGCCGTAGTCGCACGTTATTTTTCGGTGCGGCATCTTCTGGTGTGTATGGAGCAGGTGCGCCAGGGCTCCAACCCAAAATGATGCCCACTATCGACAGAACTTCAGCACCAAAACGATGCCACTGTCGACAGAACTTCCAAAACGATGCCACTGTCGACAGAATTTCCAAAACGATGCCCCCTATAGGTGAGGCGTAATAGCTAACATTATTCTCTAGTCTTCAACATTGCACTTCGTTGTGTGGTTCCACACGTGTGCCTTCTTTCCAGTCTATAAAAGTAGTCCTGTGATGCCCATGGTGCGTGTAGACCATGGGTTTCCCAAAACTACTCGATTGTGGGCTCTAGTACCACAAAGTCGGGCTCCGGGAGAACAACAGGCTTTTGCTGGGCAGCCTTGATCTCCCTCTCCTTGTTTTTCACCTTGTAAACGCCTCGTTCGGGCCCCGCTTCGAGCTTGAGATTATCGTTGTTTGCCCCCACGAGCAGCAGAAACTGGGAATGTTCGATGTTCCAGGCTTCGCCTAGCTCCGCACAAAGATAGCTCACCGCGTCATCGCAGTAGCCGAGGAAACTGACGTCGAAGTTGCAGTGGTGAATAGGGTCCCGGTTGATGAGCACCTGGGGCACCGCGGGCGACACCCTGTCCACAATTTCGGCCACAGGAGCCACCTTCAACGAGGTGCCGATGCTGATGACCAAATCGCAGTCTCGAAGGTCCTGGTTGATCACCTGGTGGAACCTGGCCGGCAAAGCCTCGCCAAAAAAGGTGATGTTTGGCTTCATGACGCCGTAGCTCTCCTGGACATACACAGAGTCGCTGTTGAGGAGCTTTTTTCTTTTCGGCGCACACTTAGGGCAGTAAGCAATCTCTTTGTTCCTCATGGCGGGATATATGTTCTCACCTTCCACCTCATAGCCGCAGGTCACGCATGTGGCCTGGCCAAACGACCCATGGCACTGGACCAACTTCTCCCTGTCGATTCCCGCATTGGCCTCCAAGTTGTCGATGTTTTGGGAGTAGTTCCGCAAGAGCTTGCCCTTGTCTTGGAGGAGCTTTATGAACTTGTGCAACGGGGCATAAATATTGTCAGGGGGCAAGATCATGTGGGCAATGGAGTAAAAGATCGAGGGGTCCGAGTGGAAGATCTCCAAGTCAAACACCTCCTGCGGGTCAGAGAGGCCCAAGTTGGATATCTGAGAGTAGAAACCCTGCGAGGATCTGAAGTCGGGGATGCCAAGACTGGTGGAGATGCCCGCCCCGGTGATCACCAAAATCTTGTTGCACGACTCCAAGCTGCGGAGCACGTCGTCCAACGAGTCGAAGTGCTCGAGCCGGGGCCGCAACTGGCGCACTCGCTTCATGGCCAAATGTAGAAGCTTTATCAACTGTAGCAAGTTCTCGCCGTCGGCCAACGGCGGGAGGTTCTTCGGCACGAACCCCAACTTCGAAATCAAGTTGATGATGTCCTCGCTGGAGGCCGTGGCCGGCAAATAGTCCTGCAAGAAGGCCATGATCCCCTTCTCTTTCAAGTACTTGCGGGTCTCGTAAACCGTGCGTTTCAGGGCAGTCAACGGCTGCGCTTCGCTACCTGGTTCCGAATCAGACAAATTCGTCGGGTGCACCAGGATCTCCTCCAAGTCCGACGAGTCCACGCTCTGTGCAGACAGCGAGTCGGACAAGCCGCTCAGCCCGCTGCGAGAGGGCTGGTGCAAGCTGCGTGGGGGGGAGGCGCTCTCAATGGCCGGCACCTTGGGGCCCGGCGACAGGCTGGGCGACTCGGAAGTGGCAGAGTCGGGGCTGGACGGGTCGGAGCTCGACGAGTCACCGTCGCTTGCTTGCATGAATGGTTTGGTGAACAGCGCCATGGGCACTTTAGCGCTTGGGCCGGGCGCCGCGGCAAGCCGGGGTTTTTTGACGGTGGGAGCTTCCAGGTCCAGGTCCGAGTCGATGAGAACGAAGTTGTTGCCTGGCGAAGACATGATGAAGCTGTGTATTAGCACTGTGGGTGTGCGTGCCAACAGTGTGGATAGCGCGCGGCCATTTTGGTGGACCATTTCGCACACGGCAGGGACCATGGAAGCTACCGGTTGCCTCACAATCGTGAGTTAAGCAATGCTTCAGTATGATCGGTGGGGTACTCTACTACTCTACTCTACTACTACTCTACTACTACTACTCTACTACTACTCTACTACTACTACTCTACTACTACTACTCTACTACTACTACTCTACTACT
>NKZR01001559.1:0-15208 GCA_002370795.1 Metschnikowia sp. 03-147.1
GGACATCTGGACATCGGGACATCGGGAAATCAGGAGATCAGAAAATCTGGACATCTGGACATCTGGACATCGGGAAATCTGGACATCTGGAAATCTGGACATCTGGAAATCTGGACATCTGGAAATCTGGACATCTGGACATCTGGAAATCAGGGAATCACAGCAAGAGCCTGACAGGCGATAAAAGGAGAGCGGCACAGAAATGGTCAACATGGAATTGACTTCCAGTAACGAAGAAAACGGAAGATCTGGACGACTGAGACTGACTGAGACTGACTAACAGACAGTCAGAATGCCAGCCAATCCCTGCCTTGGACAATGGCAGCACTCTGCCGAAAGTATATGCAGTGGAAGCCACTGGCACGGAAGAAGCAGTGACTTGTGTGGAAGCCACGGAAGAAGCAGTGACTTGTGTGGAAGCAGATAGCATCGACCTTCCTTTGATTTGACTTTAGCTTTGTTTCCTTTATGCTTCCGTTCATATCTTCTTTATCTTCGTTAACTTCTTTATCTTCGTTAAGTTCTTTATCTTCGTTAAGTTCTTTATCTTCGTTAAGTTCTTTATCTTCGTTATCTTCTTTATCTTCGTTATCTTCTTTATCTTCCGTGTCTTCCTTGTCTTCCTTGTCTTCCTTGTCTTCCTTGTCTTCCTTGTATCTTCTTTATCTTATAGTCTTCCTTGTCTTCCTTGATCTTCTTCATCTTATTGTTTCCTTGATCTTCTTCATCTTATAGTCTTCCTTGATCTTCTTTATCTTCCTATATCTCTTTATATCTCCTATATCTTCTTTATCTTATTATCTTCCTTGATCTTCTTTATCTTCCTATATCTCTTTATATCTCCTATATCTTCTTTATCTTATTATCTTCCTTGATTTCATCTCCCTTATCTTCCTATCTCTTTATATCTCCTATATCTTCTTTATCTTATTATCTTCCTTGATTTCATCTCCCTTATCTTCCTATCTCTTTATACTCCTCTTGCCGCTGCACGTCGCTGATCCAGCCCTGTTCATGTTCTTGCAAGCAGAGACGCCTCGAAGCCCTTCAGCTTCGCAAGTCAGACCCACGACGTCGCCGCTAGCCGGCTAAGTATACATACGCATGTTGTGTGAAGTGATCCTGAGTTGAGAAAATTTTCACCTTTTTTCTTCGCACCGCGTACACGCTAGTGCGACTCCAGCCTACAAGCAGAATACTGGCATCAGCCTAGGACGAGCTCATTTGCTGGTGCTGTCAGTCAGGTGCCAAGTAGACTGACCAGAGACTGTGGATGGTCACTTGCTGGGCTCTGACTTCTCTGACTGACTCCTCTGACTCCTCTGATTCCTCTGACTCCTCTGACTCCTCTGACTCCTCTGACATGACCACACTGACCTCCATCTCTCTTCTCAGCACTGTCTCCATCAACTCTTCTCAGCACTCACCTCCATCCATCTCTTCTCAGCACACCATTGCCTCATCACACCATCTGGTGACCGTCACGTGCCGCCATGTTTCCCCCGGCCACACTGCCTGTGCGTTCGGGTTGGCTCAAAAACGTCTGGAGCTCCACATCCTCCGAACCCATTGTCGTCAGAGCCGGCGTGTCCAGTGACACTGGCGCCTGTTGCTCGGACCCGTTCACATCATGTGAGCCCACCACCGACTCCGACCTTGTGGTCGCTGCATGCACTAGTTCAGGAGGGTTCTGACCCGTTTCCGACCTTGGACCTGATGAGCTTTGCGACTGCTGGAACGTCTTGAGCACCGCCCAGTGGTAGAGGTCGTCCCGCGTGATGCCCATGATGCGCCAGAACACCAGCTTGAATACGCTCCCGTACTTGCGCCGGGCAATCTCGCGGGCTCGGGACTCGAGCTCCAACTCCGGGTGCTCATCCAAGATCACCCGCACGCGTTCTGATATGGGCACCAACTCGTTAAAAAGCGCTTGAATATTGCTGTCTGCGCGGATGTAATCGTAGTTGAGGTCATCGATGGAATCGTGATCCAGATCACGATTTTCACCGGCGCCGGGGGCTTGGGGTTCCTGATTGTTGTCCTGTTCTTGACCCTGCTGCTGGTTCTGATCGTTGTCGTGTTCTAGACCCGGCTCCTGGTTCTGTTCGGGACTTGCCTGTTCGGGACTTGTCTCGGGACTTGTCTCGGGACTTGTCTCGGGACTTGTCTCGGGACTTGCCTGTTCTTGACTTGTCTCGTGACTCGTCTGTTCGGGACTTTCCTGTTCTTGACTTGCCTGTTCATGATTTGTCTCGTGACTCGTCTGTTCTTGACTCCGATCCTGAGGTGTCTGTTCTTGACCCCGCTCCTCCCCCTGAACCTGGTTTTCCTGGCCTTGACTCTGATCCTGCTGCGGCTGCTGCTCCTCGTCAGACTCACCTCGCTCTTGAATCACTGGCACAGCGCCAGGCTGGCCCTCGTTCGAGTAGTAGTCCCGCTTGCAGATCGGACAGCACGCCCGCCGTCGGATGAGCCACGGGTCCACACACTCCGAATGGTACACATGGCCGCAGATAAGACCCCGCACAATGTCCTGCGGTTCAAACACCTCGAGGCAGATGGAGCACCAGCCGGAATCGAAGTGGAGCTCTTTCCTGCCGTCCTTTCCGTCCGACACATGGCTGTGGATCTCGCTGCTCAGCGCATCAAGCCCGTGCCCGCTGTTCTGCAGCTCGTTGTCACTGGCGCCCTCGAGTTCACCGTCGCTGTTGACGTCGCTGTGCACCTCGCTGTTCACTTCATTCAGATGCGTTTCCTTCAGATGCGTTTCCTTCAGATGCGTTTCCTTCAGATCCGTCTTCAGATGCGTTTCCTGCAGCTCCATCTTCTCGTCGTCCTTCTTCAGATAATCCGACTCGCCGTCCGACTGGAGCCACTGGGCGTACAGGCACGGAGGAAACAACTGCTCGACCTCCTCCGCCGTCAATTTCTTCATCTTGGCAAAGCGGCCTCGTCTGCGGTTGCGCCGCCGCCGGTTGCGCCGCCGCCGCCGGGCGGTCTGCGTGTATATGCGTCGCTCCAAGAAGTCGTCCCGGAGAAAGTGGTGCGTTCGAAGGTAGTCCAAATGCTCGTAGATCTCGCGATCCAGGTACGCCACCATGGTCATGCGGGACACCGCTCGGGGCGCAAATAGAATCCCTCGGTTGGAGAGCGTATAGATGTGGAGCCCGTACTTGGACCGCACGAAATAGCGCACCGTGAAGAAAATGAAGAGCGCTGCTATGGCCACTCCCACGGCCATGGCCAAGAAGAAGAGCACAGCCGAGGGGGTGTTGCCCACGAACGTGGTGTTCCGAGGCATTGACGTCGGCGTGCTGGATGCAGAGCTGGACATGGTGGTTTGGAGACTCCTTTAGACGAAATGACCGAGAAATAGATACTGCTTGCTCCAGCAGAGTGTGAGAACTAGATACTGCTTGCTCCAGCAGAGTGTGATGCCTTGATAGGGACGGTCTGAGTAGGCTCCAATCTGCTTGGGACGCTAAGATAAATTCCTTTAATCTCTAGAAGTGAATTAAGGTTCCCTTTGACACGAGTCGCTTGGAGGCTTAGTCGAGTAGCGTGACACACTTGTCAGAATCAATGGCACCGTTAAGCTTATGTTGTTGGCCTGATGTGAGCAGCCTAGAGGTATAGTCAGCTTAGAAGCCTGGCTAGCAGATCTGAGAGCAACGAACGTATTCAACAGTCAACAGTCAACGTGTCAACGTGTCAACGAAGGTAGAACGAAGGTAGGATTTGCCAGAAACCCTATACCCGAACGGTTCAGCACGTCCAAAAGAAAGATGATTTTATCCCTGATCCAAACAGGGTGCCTCAATACTTGTAATTCCGATAAACGCTGAAAAAGTCGTTGTTGATATTGACTCTTGTGGCTCGGAATGTCTGACGTAGCAAACCAGATTCCGGATTTCCAGATCCAGTCCTAGCAAGTTTTAGCAACTTCAAAAACAGAAACCAATAAAGAGCGAAGGTTGGTAGAGATACCGGATACAACTGGCGCTCGGAGATGGCAGTTTCCAGATCAGAAAACCCGCTTAGCAGCTGATTTCTGTGGAATCTCGCTTAGATGGCAGAATTTGGCCGGAAATTCGCCCAGATGATTCAAATTTTCCTTAGTTTAGCCCAGGTGATTAAAATGCCCCGAAATCTCGGTCTGAAGGCTCAAAATCCCCGAGTTTTCGTCTAGAGGGATAAAGCGGCTCCGGGATTCACGCAAACGTTGTAAAATAAGATTTTGCCACGGTTGAAGCGATAACTCACGCAGCGTTGGCCAGAAGTCTCTCGGGCGATGCAGAAAAAAGCGCCAAATGATCAAGCACTGGGCTTCGATTTGCGTGGCGTGGTGAATGGTGGCGGAGTACGCGATACTCGGGGAGTGCTCTGCGGGGCGAGGGCTGTGGGTCTGTGTGCAGTACCACAAAGCAGGGTCCCGGGGAAGTGGTCTTGGCGGGGCACTGGGCCGGAGCCGTGCGGAGTCGTGCGGAGTCGCGCGGCACAAGACACGGCTCCGAGCGGCCACGGCACCAGGCACCGGCACGATAGAACAGGAGAAGGCCCGGTCACGTGGGGCGGGCGTATGGATGGTGTACGGGTGCGCGTAGAATTGTGGTGTACGGGTGTGTGGATGTACGGGTGTGTGATTAACATGGGTGGTTATGGCGGCGGCGCCGGCGCTTCCTACGCTACACGAGAGATGTACAGGGTTCTTATTCGCGTATATTGCCCACAGTAGGCTACAAACCAAACAAGATCCTCCGGGCACTTAAGCCTTGGAGGACTCCTTGAAGGAAATGGCAGCCTCCTCACCCATGGCAGAGATCACAGTGATGACCAAGTCCTTGCCGTCGTCAAACTCGGACTGGATCTTGTCACCAACTTCTCCCTCTGGCACCTTGACGTCGTCCTTGGTGTCACCGTCGTTAGTCATCAAAGACAAGAAGCCATCGTCAATGTCCAACAATTGGTACTCGGATCTGCGCACGTTTGGCACCTCCATGTTGTGGGTGGAAGGAGACAAGTCCTCCAACTTCTTGCCGGTGAAGATGTCAATGGCCACCAAGTGGACCTTGGCGTGTCCGTGCTTTCCGGTCTTGGAAGTGGACATGTCGACGATTTTGCATGGTCTGCCCTTGATGACAACGTGACCGTTCTTTCTCAAAGCAGAACATTGCATTGGGTAGGTCAAAGCGGCACCGGCATCGGCGGTCTCAAAGGTGTGCTGAGGTTAGTATAGGATGAGATAGGATTGGAACAAGAGCAGAAGGTGAAGGACATGGGGAGATCAAGGACATGGGGACGGAAGGAAGCGATTAAGGACATGGAAGGAGATCAAGGACATGGGGAGATCAAGGGCATGGGGAGATCAAGGACATGGAAGGAGATCAATTGAGGGGAAACGCCGGCTTTCGGAGTTTAATTGACGGCAAACGCCTTGTTGCGCCGCCAGTGCAAATTCCAGGCCACGATTCTCACGCTGATCGACACGACGCCAGCAATCACAACGCTGATCACACCAATCACAACGCCATCAACCACTTACGTCCCACGTCCATTTATCTCACCCAATTCCAGCGCTAGATCAAACACCCTTTTCACGGCTCTTGGCGTTGACAACTGGCGATAATCCACGTTATGCCGCTGTTCGTATGCCGCTGTTCGTTATGCCACTGTTCCACATGTCTTTCCAGCGCTTCACTAGTTTCATCGGTCTCATTACCCATGGTTGTCACCCGCTACCCCGCCCGGGCATCAAGCCCAGCAGATTCAGAAACACGTGCCTTGCGCCACGCCCGTATTCAAAGTCAACATACGTCTTCGTCAGCCATTTTTAAGATTTCTAATGTATGGAAAGGAAAAAAGAAGATGAGGAAAGAAAAAAATTCGAATGCTGAGGCCGCGCACTGTCGTCGGATTTTTTTGCTGTGCGCACACTCGCTGGCGAGGCTGCAAAAGCGGGGCGGCGGAGATTTTTCGGGAATCCGGCGGGCAGCGGCACTGCGGCCCGAAGCGCAGAGCGCCGCCACGCCTCCGCCGAGCGACTCTTCCACCCGTCCTGGCCGGCCGGCGCCGAGACCTAGATGTGGAGTCGGCGCGCGGCAGAGAGGTTACCCGGCGCCGGGGTCGTGCGCGCACCAGCTTCCGGGGAGGGATTGGTGCGCGGTCGTGTGCGCACCGTGTGCGCACCGCTTGCGCGGAAAAAAAAGCCCTGCTTGCGTACGTCCTGCACATTACGTCTTGTATTACTTGTATCATCTATGCTTTCGCCGTGCTGTGACTGGCCAGCGCTGGGCGGCGCGTGCAGGTCTAGGACACGCGGCGGACCGAGGCGCCGAGGCCGTTCGCCGTCCGTGTCATGTGACGCCGGTCACCTGATTCGACCTAAACAGCTCCGGATGCAGAGTGTTTGGGTGCTCTGCTAGAGGGTCTTGTAAGAGGGCCTTGTAAGAGGGTCTGGCAAGAGGGTCTTGTAAGAGGGCCTTGTAAGAGGGTCTTGTAAGAGGGTCTTGTAAGAGGGTCTTGTAAGAGGGTCTTGTAAGAGGGTCTTGTAAGAGGGTCTTGTAAGAGGGTCTTGTAAGAGGNNNNAAGAGGGTCTTGTAAGAGGGTCTTGTAAGAGGGTCTTGTAAGAGGGTCTTGTAAGAGGCTTGGTTGGTTCAAACCTCCACCTTCTCAAAATCCTTCTTCACTTCTAGCCCAGACACCTCCGAATCTTCCGGCGCCAGGCTCCCCACGCGTGACCGGTTCTGCTTCTCCTGCTTGAGGCTCTCTATCAAGTCCAGCCACTTCTCCAAAAGCTCCTCGCATTTCTCATGCAACCGGAAACTGTCGGGATACTCCAAATCCTCGTACTTGAGGATGCACCGCAACACCTTGTGGATCTTCGTTTCCTTGAGTAGCTCCACGCTCACCGGGAAGTCTGCAAGACGGTGCAAAATGATGCGAGCTACCAGCAACTCGTCCACCGTGGGTGCGGGAAACAGCCCGGGGTCTTTGGGCGTCACTGGCTGGTTTCGCTGGATTAGTGATCGTTGTAGTTTGATCCGGCATAGCCAAAGCTGGTGCTGTCGGTCTTTTTCCGACATGGAGCGAGGCGAGTCGCTAGCCTTGGACCGAAGCGGTTCCAAGCCCGCGGCTTTCAAGTCGGCGTGCTTGTCCCGGCCGTTGGCATTTCGCCCGTTAGCGTTCCGCCCGCTTGTCTTTGTAGTCTCGGGCTTTGTAGTCTCTAGGTTGTCGTTTCGGGCCCGCTTCGACTGTAGCGTCTCGGGCCGCATGCGTCTCTTCCTCTGGTCAGAGTCATCTTCGTGGTCTATCGGTTTCCCCGAGTCGTCGACATCAGACTTTCCGGACTTGGAGGAATCTCGCGCCGGCCGTTTCCGCCCCAGCTGATTGTCCTCTTCCTCGTTGTCGTCTTCCACTTCTTCATCCGCGTCGTCGTTCTCTTCGTCGTTCATCTCGTTATCGACGTTCTCGTCTTCGTCCTCGTCCTCGTCCTCGTCACTGGCCTGCGTGTTCTTGTTCAACTCGTCCATGAAGTCGTCGAAATCTAAGTTTTCGGCCGCCACAAACGCTTCCGCCACATTGGTGGTACGGCCGGACTTGCTCTTGGGCCTGGGCTTCAACTTGTCCTTGGGTATTTTGCTGATCTTGGCGCTGAGCTTTTCCGCGGTCAACTGCTCGAGCGATTTCTCATTCATCCAGTTGAAGTCGCCGTCCGGTATGAAGATCACACACATGTTGGTGGTCTTCTTCTTGGCCTTCATGATGGCCTCAGGAATCATCTCGGGGGGCATCACGAACGAAGGCCATGCGGGGAACCCCGTCATCTTGGCAAGCACCATTTCTTTGGGCGCAAACGTGGCCGTCTTTGATTTTTTGGGCGCCATGGGGATTGCTGCGCTATCTTCACGCTTGGTTTTCAGTTATCAGCTCAAGACAAGACCACAGTATTTCTGAGCGATTAAGGTTGTCTCTAAAACGTCTATCGCAGTGTTGGAGTAGGTGATTCTCCAAGTGACAAAGGATTTCTGGAATTTTCTGGAATCTCTTGAATCTAGCTTGCAGCTCGTACTTGGTCGTGTCACGAACTTGTCTAGGCTATCAGTTTATCAACCCTGGCAAGAAGCTTGTGTCCAGATTCTGATTAATTGCTTTAACGCCTCGCGTGGCCTTATCTCGTTTGAAGGGCGATTGTGTCTTTGGCTTTCGGGCCTCTCTGTTCTTGTGTCACCTGTGGCTAGGGAGTTTCACGCTGGTTTCCTTATTGCGTGACAGCGGCTAGGGTATAGTCTGGCTCTGCTGATCGTTGCAATAAACTTCGTTTGCCTGCTTAGTATGGCTTTTGACTGGCAGTCTTTTGAATCTCAAAAGTGTTGTATCTTGCAAGCTCTTTTTCTCTTCTCCTCTCTCTGTTCTCTCTTCTCTTCTCTCTGTTCTCTCTTCTCTTCTCTTCTCTTCTCTTTTTCTCCTCTTCTCTTTTCCTCTCGTCCCCTCTTCTCGTTCAATACTCTCGTTCAAATCTCGTCTCTCAAGACTCTAGCACTGGATGCTGTGCTATGTCACTCGGCTACACCGTAGCTTCACTGCAAGAGCAAACTGTCCTGAGGAGATACGCCGGGCTGAGGATCGGGCGCAAACTGAGGCGGCTGGAGCTGCTTGTATATGATCTTTGTGCCGGAGCGCAGAGTGGTGGCTGGGAATACTTGGGGCCGGCGCCGGGCGGGTGTTTGCGGAGAAAGGGCTTAGTGTGGGTGTACTGGGATGTTGTTTTTGGCTGCTGGTGCGCGTGAGTGTGCCGGACACGCCGCACAGCTCGGCGGGGCCGATCCCGACCCCGACCCGGTGTACGGGCCTAGTGTACGGGTGCGTCGCGGGCGGCCTCCCTCTGCCGCGGTTGCGTTGGTTGCTGCCGCGGCGCGGCGCGAGGCGATAGCGTGCACCCGTACACCAGTGATTGGTGGTGGTGTACGGATGTATGTCTAGTCTTGCTGGCCGGTCTGCTGCTTCGCCGCATGACCTCGGGGTGAAGAGACGGCCGCGGCCTGCGCACAGCACTGTTCGCAGACGCTGCCATGCTTGCGAGGGACCCGTTTCATGTGTGTTTCATGTGTTTCATGTTTCGTGTTTCATGTTTCGTGTTTCATGTTTCGTGTTTCATGTTTCGTGTTTCATGTTTCATGAGTGTTTCAGGCCGGATACAGGCGGTTTTCGCCCCTGTTTCCTGCGGTGCCTGTCCCGTGCTGGCCTCTATCCTCGGCCTCCCGCCTGTCATCTCCTGTGACCCGCGCCTGTTTCAGCAGAATACGGACTTCCTGGCCCGCGCACGACCTTTTTTCCTCTACCATTTTTGCACCCATTACGCTACGTTCCTCACCACCTAAGCCTCTGGCGCCATCTCTTCCCCGCCATCCAGACCTAGAGGCTGTACACTGCCGGCAGTTTACCGCACCCTTGGCACCCCGCACACGCCTGAAACGCCCCCGAAACGGCCCTGAAACCCCCATCCCGTGCCCCTGTCTCCCCTGCTTCCCGCCCAAAACACCTCCGCCACCCCTGCTCACAATGCTTTCTCTGTCGCCGCCCCAGAAACGCCGTTTGCCCCATATCCCCACGCCGCAGGAGTTGGCCCGTGTTTTCAAGCGGCCCCGCCACAACCCGGGCCCGGCGCCCCTGAACCCATACCAGCCCAGATTGCCGCCGGGCCCGGACTCGCTCATACTCCAGAATTTGCCCGATTCGCTCGTGCTCCACGATCTGCTCCTCCCCCACCTTCAGGGCCCCCGGAACTATGCTCCTGTGCTTCACAGTATACCGCAGGGCGCCTTTCCTCTTCTTGAAAAGCCCTACACCGTGGCGGACTTTTTCAGTGACATGGCTCCGGCAGACCCGCAGGCGTCGGAGCAGCATTTGATGTCGTCCAAGACTTTCCCGCCACCGATGCCGCCACCTTTGTCGCTCTGGAATGTTTCCTCGGCCGAACGCTCGGGGGTTATGGTGCCGTTCGTGTACCCCTCTCTCCCGACCATCCAGTACGACCCGTGGACTGTGTACCCCGAAGGCAGCCACAGGGTAAATTGGCAGCGTGGCGATAGAAGTTCCGACTTCAATGACAGAACCCCCTACAACGATGAAAACTTGCGTGGAAAGGACATGAGACCAGACGACGGGCCCAGAAGACCAAAGCGAAGACCCGCAGAAGGCGATATTAAGCCACATGGCGACCATACACAAGGACGGACCAAGTTCTTGGACGTTCCGCTGGCCGTGTCCCACCCTGTCATGGCCCCGTTGCCTTTTCCCCCGCCAAACTTCATGCCCTACCCAATCATGGCCGACCGGGCCCCACTCACTCCACAAGAAGTCTTCGCCTCGTGGATCGACGCATCGAAACATCTTCCTCGCGTGGACATGGTGCTAGCGAGTGCTGCCGGATCCATCTATGATATGCACTCACAGGCGGTGGCCGAAGGCCTCAACACCACCAAGCTCGACGAGGTGCTTCGCTTAGGCAGTCAAGACAAAGACCACGGCGTGCGCACCGCACGGCTCTTTGACGAGGACGACGATTCGTCTCTCGCTGAATATTTTGCATATGCCAACAATGTGGACACCTCCACCGTGGAGGACCCCTACGCCGAGCCAGTTCCAGAGAGAAATCTAGTTGTGCAGTCTGACTGGAGAATCAAGGCTCTCCAGGTGCTGCAGCGCACATCGAAAGACGGTGTAGAGGCTGTTGAGGACGGACACTCTGGGACAGAGTTCGCTGATGCAGACACCTCTGAAGCAATGGGGATTGACACTGAAGGGCTGAACCCAGTGCCTCGTTTCGAGTTTCCGAACAACAAAGACATCATCATGCTGAACGGTGTGCAAAAGGAAAAAAGAAGACAAGCGTTGGCCAAAATGGTTACCGATCTTGAGGACCACGAGCAAGTCTACCGAACCGAAATCTATGCTCAGAAAAAACGTCAGCTTCTTGCCAGGCTCAGGACACTCCAAAACTGCAAAATATCTTTCGACAACGATCCCAGCCAGATCATCGATGCTGAGCTCCGGGACTATGCCGAAAGGAGACAAGTGCAGCGAGATGAGGAGTTGGTTCGCCTCAGAGCCACATACAACTATGAGAAGTTGAGAAATGTGCTCAACTTTTATCAGACGTCGCATCGGCTGTACAAAGCCATGAACGCAACCATGGTGAATAAGCTTCAAAAGCTTCGCAACTTTATGGAGCACCAGCGCCAGATTTTGAATCTAGCGGCCCGGACCGTGGACTCCGACGCCAAAAACATGCGTTCGCGAGAAAGTGAAAAGTTGTACAGTGGTTTTGTGGAGCAGGAGTATGGAAATGAAATCAAGGAGGAATTTCGACTGGCCATTGCCCGCGATGAAGGCAATCCGCTAGAACAAAGCAAGGCGTTTGACGCGTCTCTCTTTACAAAGGTCTACAAGGGACACGAACACTCGGCCACGGTTGAAGACTACATGCCGCTCGTGACCAAAGAAGAGTTCAAATTGATTACAGGCGATGCGCCCGCCAAAACAGTGAATAAGGATGCAGGCAACAAGGGCAAAAGCGCCCGGCACCAAATCTTCCAGAGCTCACTCTACGACCGTGCTACTTCTGGGTCTGACACAGAGGCACCGACAGTAAAGCGGAGACCAGGGCGGCGTGCAGCACCCAAGCCGACATATGGAGAGGAGGCTAAGGTGAGCAATGACGCCGCGCTAGTGGCTAAAATCATGAAGCAATTTCTGGGGCCAGTACCAGCGAATGCCGAGGAGCTTGTGCATGATCTTGAGTCCATTGGGATCAAGAGCAAGTGGCCGGTGAAGTGAGGACATGACGAATAATTCAAAGTCAGGTGAAAACAGACACTGCAGGCAACCAGTGACATTCCTGGATTTACCGGGACGCACTGGCTGTGCACTTTACGCAGATCTCCTCAATGGGTCGATCACGTCCTCGAGTTGTGACGGCCTGAAAAGATGCTGCTGTTAGCCACTGGCATCGGTCGATCACGTCCCCGAGTTGTGTCGGCCTGAAAAGATGCTACTGTTAGCCACTGGCATGGGTCGATCACGTCCCCGAGTTGTGTCAGCCTGAAAAGATGCTACTGTTAGCCACTGGCATGGGTCAGAGTGCGCCAGTCCGTTCAGCTACGCAGGCACCAGAATTCGTTGATTCAAATATTAAAATAGAACAAGTTAGGAGAGTTAATAGCAGAAACATTATATTTAACAAGCGTCAGGCGATTCACGCGCACATTCAGTAGTCCTCGAACTGCGAGTAGAGTCCAACGATCACATTGGCAGCACCCACCACGAGCGGGAAGTTGCCCAAGCTCACCACAAAGGTGTGGTAGATGCCCAATTGGATGAACACGTGATTCCTCAAGGCCTGCAAGATGCCCCGGTAGCTGTCGATGGAGGTCAAGGCGCCGTTTTTGAAGATGAAGTAGAAGATCACCACCTTGGCCAAGGCAAAGATGAACGGGTCGTATTTGTAGAGCCGCACCACGAACGAGAGCTCCTCGTCGTCGTCGGAGTCCTCCACCACCACCACCCTTCTGGAGAAGTTGACGTAGTAGGCCACCGCGAGAGGCAAGCCCACCGCGTACACAAGCCAGTTGGCGAAGATGGACGCCACGCCGTAGTTCCACAACGCCGTAACGTCCGGGAGGGGGAACTCCACGGTGTTCAACCAGGGGATGTTGTCCCGGAACACCTGGTGCACGGATCTGTTGTCCTTGACTGCCACCAACGGCACGTAGTAGTACAAGAAGTAGGCCACCTCGACCGCGGCCTCAAGCCAGTTCAACGTCACGGACCGCAGCAAGGCCTCGCGCAAGTCCTCGTTGGCGTCGGCCGTAGTCACGCCGAGCTTGTCGGTGACGAACAACACCTTGGAGTAGGCCTGCTCAAACGCGTCGATGGCGGGGTCCACGATCCACTCCTTCAAGTTGATGGGTGGCGGCGCGTCGTAGTCCTTGTCCTCTTCGTCGTCGTCCGCCAAGTCGGCGGCGGCAATGGAGCCGGCCAAGCCCGAGGGGAGGGAGCCGGCGTCGTCGGACTCGGACTCGGCGTCGGAGCTGGTGTCGGCCTCGGCGTCGGAGTTGGCGTCCGAGGTGGTGTCGGAGTTGGTGTTGGTGTCGATGGTCTCTTCCACTAACGTCACCACCTCCTCGTCATCGTCCACGTCATCGGCCAAGAACAAGTCCTTGGCGTGGTCGGGGCTCTGTTCAATGAACAATTCGATTTTCTCGAGTAACGACAGCTTCGTGTCTTTTGCGCGCACGGAGATGCCGACTTTCCTGGCCACTTTGGCGAGGTCGGCTTTCTTGAAGCTCCTGAATTCCGACATAGTAGAAGAGTGTAGTAGTGGAGGCTCAGTGCGGGAGTTGTTTGTTTTGTGGAGTGCGGGCGTTGGTTGCTGGCGCGGGATGCGTTGCTGCTTTGAGGCTGATTGTAAATACGGGCTGTGTGCAGGACGCCTGGTGTTCGATGGCACAGCCGCGGGGCTCTGCCTTCTGGCCGGCCCGCCACGGGCCGTGGCGGTCCACCGTTGGGTCTGCTGCAGAGGGGGGCGGTCCGCCCCGGCCTGCACAGATTGCCGGACCTGCACGTGGGCCCGGGGTCAGCGGGCCCGGGGTCAGCGTGCTCGGTGTCCGCGTGCTCGGTGTCCGCGGGGCACCAGTGTGGGTGCGCTGGCCGCTTCGCAGTGTGGGTAGCGCTCCGCCCACTCCGAGACGGGCGGGCCAGAAGGTCACGTGATTGAAATTTATCACGTGCGTGGTCACGTGACCTTTCGGCTGGCCCAGCACGTTTTTTGGCCAAGCTGCCGTACTTCCCGGATTCTGTGCCCGTGACGTGCATCCGTGCTATACACTAACCGGGTTGCCGGCGTGGTGTGGATGCGGAGCGCTGGGGAGGTGCAAGCCGTAGTGCAGACAGCATTGGAGGGTAATTCTATGGGACGGGCGGTGACAATGTAGTTGCTGATTATATTCTGTAGACGGAGTTTGGTACCGTGCCTTTTTATTTCCATTTCTGTACTTTTTTATTTCCATTTCCGTGCCTTTTTATTTCCATTTCTGTGCCTTTTTATTTCCATTTCTGTGCCTTTTTATGTGCCTTGTGTGCTTTGCTCTCTATTCCCCAGGCCAACTGACCGCGCATTTGCAGTCTAGTGGAGCTTTGGCAAAAGAGCACAATTCCAACATTTCGAACTTAGCAGTAAATCCAAAAAAAGAGCAACCGTTCGGAAAAAGAACCCAGTGTTTTAGCGCCACTAGCCGAGTCACGTGAGCACACTACAGTATTATAGTACTGTAACATAGTGCAGTATATACTACACTACGTACTACACTATACTACACTACTACATATACTACACTACTACACTATACTACACTACTACACTATACTACACTACTACACTATACTACACTACTACAATACTACACTACTACACTATACTACACTACTACAATACTACACTACTACACTATACTACACTACTACAATACACACTACTACACTACTACAATACTACACTATACTACAATACTACACTAATACAGTGCTACACTACAGAACTGTCCCTTTATGTGTGACCCATAGGTTATAGTACCTACGCTGCCGGCGACCATAGATCATGTGCCGGAAATGTTTCTGCCTCACCTGAGACCCAGAGTTAGGAAGCTAAGATAAGCCCCAGACCGTCTCCTAAGGCCATCAACAAACTGATGAGTACCAGACGTTACTAAAGAATCTAACAACATACCCACAGCAGTATATACGTAGTAGACTACAGTTCTACACAATATATTTTAATACATTTCAGCGTGTACATTGTACGATCGTACTCAGTGTTATGCACTATAATACTATACACAGTTACATTCTTTAGTAGCGTCTGGTACTATCAGGTGTGTATTTGTGATCACCGCTCAAGGGAAACCAGGGAATATAGGCCTGAAGAGTTGCAGACTAATAAGCCATGCAGTAGTAGCTAGTGATATAGGCCAGGTGTGGCTCTGGAATGGCCCCACGTGTACGTCTAATCGAACAGGAAGCTACTATGTCCTAATGGGTAAGGTGACCATGGCGGATATACCAATAACAGAGTATAACAGAGTATAACAGAGTATAACAGAGTATAACAGAGTATAACAGAGTATAACAGAGTATAACAGAGTATAACAGAGTA
>NKZR01001561.1:0-50436 GCA_002370795.1 Metschnikowia sp. 03-147.1
CCTACTCAACACAAACACTTGTTAGACTTAGTAAAGTCAAATCACGTCGCCGTTCCAGATTATACGCACGTACTTGTGAACGCGCAACACATGTCGACCAACCTGTTCAAAAGTACCGTCAATGAGTACTTGGAAGGCCTCCCCAAAGTCATCCAGTCGAAGCTCTATGACTCCCCGGCGACGTGTCTCTCCATTTACCGCTTGCTTCCTCCGTTGGCCAAATTTTTCATCGTCGGTATGATTTTCAACGAGAAGCCTGTGGCCGTCAAGGATCTAGAGAAGTGGTGCCAGCCGCATGCACGGAAGCTCCAGTTCGACTCGTTGAAGCGCCTACGTGCATTGCATTTGCTAGAAGAGGACTCCAGCGGCACCCACGTCCGCTTACATCGCGTGTTCCGCAATAACTTCCGAGCTTGCTTGACGGGCTCGCAGGCGCCCAATGCGTTTGGAATCATCTCGTCGTCGTCCAAAAAACACGCTGTGGACACGCGGTTCCTCGACCGCTTTGCCTCTCAGAAGTGGGAGACCATATTGCATTTCATGGTGGGCTCCGAGCTACCGTCAGTGCCCTCGCGATCGGTGCTTTCTCTCTTGAAGCTGGGCGGCCTCATGGAGGGCTCGGGCTCAGACTTGAAGATCACCAACAGCGGCTTTCAGTTCTTGCTCCAAGACGTCAATATCCAGATATGGACCATTCTCTTCGAGTACTTGAACCTCACCCAAGACTTGAACATGGACCCTGTGGATGTGCTCAACTTCATTTTCATCCTCGGCTCCTTGGAACTAGGCAAGGCGTACTCCGTGTCCAGCTTGAGTGAGACCCAGATCAGCATGCTCCCTGATCTCCGAGACTACGGCTTGGTCTACCAGCGCTCGGAAGGCTCCTCTATATTCTATCCCACAAGGTTGGCCACCACTTTGACCTCGGACTCCACTGGGTTGAAGACGCCCTCGATGGTAGTGGACCAGAATGTCCACGATGCCGAGTCCAAAGATCAAGACTCCATCTCCTCCCAGTCGGATAATCAGTTGGGCCAGGTGGTATTGGAGACTAACTTCAAGGTATACGCGTACACCAATTCGCCGTTGGAGATTGCCATTCTCAACTTGTTTGTTTCTTTGAAGACCAGATTTGCCAACATGGTGATCGGTCAATTAACCAGAGAGTCCATCAGAAAGGCGCTTTACAATGGCATCACGGCTGAGCAAATTATCCGGTTTTTAGAGACTCATGCTCATTCCCAAATGCGTTCTTTGGCCAAAGAAAAGCTAGATAAGAAGATTGAGTTTGATGCGAGCCATAACATCAACACCGCTGGAGGAGCTCCTCAATCGAAGTCCTCCGACAATGCTGTGGCCCAGCATAAGTTGGAGATTCTTCCTCCCAATGTTGTGGATCAAATCAGACTTTGGCAATTGGAGATGGATCGGATTCAAACCTTCGACGGCTACCTCTTCAAAGATTTCAAGAACACAAACGAGTACGACGTTCTCTACAACTACGCCAATGAAGTTGGGGTCTTGATTTGGTCCGATAAGCCCAACCTTCGGTTCTTCGTGACTGCCGACGGTATGGCACAAGTTGCCGACTTTGCGGGCCGGAAGTTCAAGTAGGTTAATATTCTAATACATTTTTAGCATTGGAATTTTTTGACAAAGAACCAAAACCACTCCCCTCTTGGCCAAGGCCTAACAGCAAAAAAAAGCTCGCACTCAGGTTCGAACTAAGGACCAACAGATTTGCAATCTGCTGCGCTACCACTGCGCCATACGAGCTTTTAACAGCGTATATTTTTTGGGAGATTACTGGGTAGGAATGTACTAAGAATTTTATAAACAGTGAAGACGCTCATTTCACGTGCCCTATTTTGGGAATCTAAATTTATGAGTAAATTGGGTGAATAGGACGGTTCTTCCTCTTAGATCAGTCGGAAAAAACCAGTCCAATCAAGGCTCAACGAGTACAATAACATACAAAACACAATAAGTTTCGATAGAACCCGTCAGGGAATGTTTCCAGCAAAAAAGTTGTGTTTGGGAGGTCTTCTGACCTATCTTGGATTCGTATTGAGTTTCATGAAGCACGTCATTGTAGGTCTTGATAGCATCTCTGAATGTGAAGTGAGCGATCATGTATCGTTCGATGGAAAGTATGATCCTGATCGCAGCCATCGATCAACTTGACCCATTCTTTCTTCGCTGTTTCCGTTAGCCCTCGAATAATCTCGAGCACATCCAACGAGCTAATGCGTTGTGAGCAGTAACAGTAAGCATTTAGGTGTGATAAGAGACCGTGCGAATTTGCTTCCCTGATGTAACTTTCAAAGGTCAAGCACTGATGTCCACTAGGAAGAAAAGATCTCTCGGTCGGCGAGGCAAGGTCAATTTCAAATTCCAAGTCATAATCTTGGAGCAATACCCTTCAGCAATACACACCTCATTTCACAGGTTCCGTGCGAGACCATGTCTTCGATGGTGTTCCAGAGAAGCTTTATCGTGGCGCTAAATGCTCTAGTATAATATTCCACACATCTCCAAAGTGAATTATTTGATGTTCACGGGGTTTGTGGAGAATAGCAATGCTGTTGCTTTTGGAAAGACGGTATCGACCTAACATGCAACGAGACTCACTGTGTTCTTGGTTCTAGCATGTGTTAGAGTTATTAACATTAATGAAATCGGAAACACTCTGTTGTTACCTCTGTTTCTCCAGATTCAATGCATGCAGAGATATCGGTCCCAAGGTAAAATCTCCACGTGCCTTATACGCTTAGGTTTCGACAAGGTCGACGCTGAAAGGTAATGGATCGTCAGAGATGTCGAGTTTTGGCGGCCTGAGACGCAACATTGATGATGCAGGCAAACACCGTTGCAATTGCTCAGATTCTTGAGCAGATGGACTTCTAATACTGAAGTTCTGTATCCAAGTATAGCAATAGTACTAGAAGGCTTCCCGGGGGAGTCTCTTGGCAAGCAGTACTGAATACCTTGGTTGTATGGCTCAAACTGGCCCCGCCATGTAGGCGTACACCAACTCCTCACACCCGGGTGCTCCCAGCTCCAAACTCAAGTTGTGGCCGAAAGTAAATGTAACCAGCTCGCATGCTTGAAATATCTTCAGCTTCATACTGAGTCTCACCTTCCTTTTTGGAGTGCACAGCATGAGGAATGGCCGCACCTAGTCCAGTACTGGAAGCATCAAGTATATGACTCCATTCGAAAAGTGAGTTCTTAAAGCCAAAAAATGGAGACAGACCAAATATCAAGAGGGAACCGCATTAAATCATCTGACTTGAAAATAACCTATCTCAAGCTGCTACCGGCATTGACATGAGCGCGTAGCCACTGTCGTCATGTTGGTAGACTCCAAACCCGTGCACCATTATTAAGTGAGCATCGAAAAAAACCGATCTGGCAGCCTCATCTCTCACTACGGAGCAGTCTCAACAGTCATCATAAATGGGTAAGCGCAGAGCGGACAGCGCCAATAGCATGGAGGTGGACGACTCTTTCCTGCCTCTTTTACAAGAGGAGTATAAAGGAAAGAAATTGACGGATGCAATTAACACTGTTGATGACAAATGGGAGCTTCTTCCAGCGTTTCTCAAAGTCAAGGGTTTGGTGAAACAGCACTTGGACTCCTTCAACTACTTCGTCGATGTGGATCTCAAAAAGATCATCCGTGCTAACGAACTCGTCTTGTCCGATGTCGACCCCCAATTCTATCTCAAGTATTTGGATATCCGGGTGGGGCATAAATCAACACTGAAACCAGGCACCAAGGAGGTCATCATGGCTCCACACGAGTGCCGCCTTCGGGACTTGACCTACTCGGCTCCCATCTATGTGGATGTGGAGTACACTAGAGGCAGAAAAATCATCATGCACAAGGACTTGGAGATCGGACGCATGCCCATCATGTTGCGGTCTAATAAATGTGTCTTGGACAACATAGACGATAAACAAATGGCTGTTTTTGAAGAGTGTCCAATTGATCCGGGTGGGTACTTCATTGTCAATGGAACAGAAAAGGTGATTTTGATCCAAGAGCAGCTTTCGAAAAACAGAATCATTGTTGAGGCCGACGAGAAGAAGGGCCTTGTTCAAGCATCCGTGACTTCTTCTACGCACGAGCGTAAGTCCAAGACTTACGTGATATCCAAAAATGGTAAGATTTACTTGAAGCACAACTCCATCGGCGAGGATATCCCCATCGTGGTCATTTTGAAGGCGGCAGGCATCACCTCTGATCTTGAAATCCTACAACTAGTTTGCGGACCCAACTCGCAATACCAAGACTTGTTTGCCATCAATTTCGAAGAGGCTGCCAAACTTGAGATATTCACACAGCAACAGGCCCTTCTCTACATCGGTAAACGAGTGAAAACCGTGCGTAGAGCTGGTGCTCCAAAACTCTCTCAGCTACAAGAAGGTATCGAGGCTATAGCCACCACTATCATTGCTCATTTGACTGTTTACGATCTCAACTTCAGAGAAAAGGCCTTGTATATGGCCACAATGGCGAGAAAGGTGTTGATGACAATGCACAACCCATCGATGGTTGATGACAGAGACTACGTGGGTAACAAGCGTCTAGAGCTAGCCGGTCAGTTGATGTCCTTGCTTTTTGAGGATTTATTCAAGAAGTTCAACCTGGACTTTAAACTCAATATCGACAAGATATTGAAGAAACCGGGCAAAACTTCCGAGTTCGATGCCTTGCTTTCCATCAACATCCATTCCAACAACATCTCAATGGGTATGAACAGAGCCATCTCAACAGGAAACTGGTCTTTGAAGCGTTTTAAGATGGAAAGAGCAGGTGTGACTCACGTTTTATCGAGACTTTCCTATATTTCGGCCTTGGGAATGATGACTCGTATATCTTCCCAATTCGAAAAGTCCCGGAAGGTTTCTGGACCAAGAGCCTTGCAACCCTCCCAGTTTGGTATGTTGTGTACTTCGGATACCCCCGAAGGTGAGGCGTGTGGATTGGTGAAGAACTTGGCTCTCATGACCCATATCACAACTGATGACGAGGAGGCCCCTATCAAACGGTTGTGCACTGTGCTAGGGTGCGAGGACATAATGAGCATCGACTCGGCTACTTTGTACGCTGATGGAAATTACGGCATTTTTTTGAACGGTACCATGATCGGAACAACAAGATTCCCCGTGAAGTTTGTCAAAGATTTCAGATCTTTGAGACGCTCGGGTCGGTTCTCCGAGTTCGTATCGATTTTCACCAATAGCCATCAGGCCGCTGTGCATATTGCTACCGACGGTGGACGAGTCTGTCGACCATTGATTATTGTTGACGATAAAACAGGCAAGCCTCGCGTGGAAGCTCATCATTTAGTTAAGTTGATACGCGGGGAATGGGCATTTGATGACTTCTTGAAAGCTGGCCTTGTGGAATACCTAGATGTGAACGAAGAAAACGATTCCTTGATTGCGTTGTACGAGAGCAGCATGGAAGAAAGCCCAAATGTCAAATTCACTCATTTAGAAATTGAGCCCTTTACTGTTCTTGGTGCTGTTGCAGGCTTGATTCCATACCCTCACCACAACCAATCTCCAAGAAACACGTACCAGTGTGCTATGGGTAAGCAAGCCATTGGCGCAATTGCCTACAATCAGTTCCGGAGAATTGACACCTTGTTGTACTTCATGGTGTACCCTCAGCAGCCCATGGTGAAAACCAAAACCATCGAGTTGATTGATTATGACAAACTTCCCGCAGGTCAGAATGCTACTGTCGCTGTTATGTCGTACTCCGGATATGATATTGAGGATGCGCTTGTCCTCAACAAATCATCCATTGACAGAGGCTTTGGCCGCTGCCAGGTTGTGCGTAAAAATACAATCGTTTTGAAAAGATACCCTAACCACACAAAGGATATTGTGGCTGGTATGAGAGTGGACGAAAACGGGGAGCCTATATTCTCGCACGCTGCCCTAGGTCCCGATGGATTGGGCGAAGTCGGCATGAGGGTCGAAAACGGTCAGGTCTATGCCAACAAACAAGTTCCTACCAATGCAGGAGAGTCTGTTTTGGGTGACCATAATCAGCCCCAGAGTGCGGCAAGTCACAGGGAAACTCCCGTCTATTACAAGGGCCCTGAACCATCATACGTCGATCAAGTGATGATGTCTGTGAGTGATAACGACCAGGCACTTATCAAAGTTCTCTTGAGACAAACTAGAAGACCAGAGCTCGGTGACAAGTTTTCCTCTAGACATGGACAGAAGGGAGTGTGTGGTATTATCGTGCAACATGAAGATTTGCCCTTCAATGATGACGGTGTTACGCCTGATATCATCATGAACCCGCACGGTTTCCCATCTCGTATGACGGTTGGCAAAATGATTGAGTTGATCTCGGGCAAAGCAGGTGTGTTGAACGGCTCTTTGGAGTACGGCACTTGCTTTGGTGGCTCGAAACTCGAGGAAATGTCTCAGGTTTTGGTCGACAAAGGTTTCAACTACTCCGGGAAGGACATGTTGTACTCCGGTATCACTGGTGAATGTTTACAGGCATACATTTTCTTTGGTCCGATCTATTATCAAAAGTTGAAGCACATGGTCTTGGACAAGATGCATGCTAGAGCCAGAGGCCCAAGAGCAGTCTTGACCAGACAGCCAACCGAGGGTAGATCTAGGGATGGTGGTTTGAGACTCGGTGAGATGGAAAGAGACTGTGTTATTGCCTATGGTGCTTCTCAGCTATTACTTGAAAGATTGATGCTCTCTTCCGATGCTTTTGAAGTTGACGTTTGCAACAACTGTGGCTTGATGGGTTACAGCTCCTGGTGTAACACTTGCAAGAGCTCTGAGTACGTCATCAAGATGACTATTCCCTACGCAGCCAAGTTGCTCTTCCAAGAACTCTTGTCGATGAACATTGCGCCAAGATTAAAATTAGGAGACGTGTTTTAGGTCTCCGGTTCCCTGCATAAAGCCTAAAGTACTTTGCATGAACTTTATATAAGAATACAACATAGGCTTATCTGATACAACATAATGTAATATATAAATAGAGGGAAAACTTAGTCTTTGGATTTGCCGAAATGGAGACCCTTCTTGATACCCTTTCCTACAGTTCCAACTCCTTTGCCAAGTCCCTTACCGACGCCTTTGCCGACGCCTTTGCCGATGCCACCAACAGCACCAACGGCACCAAAGGCCTCGCCAATATTCGTGGAGCTCTCAGGGCGAACGTTGAGAATGAAATCAGGGCTGAAACCCACTCTGAAGTGAACAACACCTGCCGGATTGTCGTACTCGTCTGTCAAGTCCACATCAATATCGATTTCTTCGTCTTTGTTAACGTCTTGAAGGCTCATCTCACCAATGCCTAAAAGATCGTCTTGCTCTGGACCAACATCCCAATCGTAACACTTGACTCTAATGACCGAGTCATATCTGTTGGGAGTAGCAACTTCAGTAGACTCGTTCCATGTAGGGTTCAATGTCTTCTTCACCTTCTTGCTCTTGAAAAAACTATCCTTGTCTGTGTTCAAATACAACTTCACATAAGGATCAGACTTTCCATTCCTGTCACCAGCAGGCAAGTCCTCGGCGTCCAAAACCTTGATCTTGACGTTACCTATGTTGTCAGAAGAATCTTGAGGTGGGATTGCGGAAGTGTAAATGACAGGAATCCACGAAACTTGTATCTTCACTTGAGCATTAGCACTTCCGTCTAATTCAATTGTCATAGGCTTTCCATAAGCATTCCTAAACAATTGAGATACGGGAAGAGTAGCTTCCGCAACGGCTTTTTCGGCTCTATTGTTGTCCTTCTTCTTTGACAAACGGAAGTGTGCCTTCGACCAGTCCAACTCTTTGATGATAACATCACCTGTAGTATTGATAGAATTGTTCTTCTCCTTCAACTTTGGAGTGATGTAATCGTGAAGACCATGATTATCAAAGAACACTTGGAGATAACAGCCAGTTTTAGAAACCAGGACGTCCTTTACCTCGAAAATCAAAACACCGCTCTTGTACTCCTCCAATTCTTCTTGGCTCAATTTCAACCGATTGTCATCTTGCTCATCATCATCGTCTTGTTCCTCAGCATCCTCCTCCTTCTTTGAGCCCAAAATTTCTTGAAGCTTGGATTCTTCCTCTTTTTTCTTGGCCTTCTTTTTGGCGGCCTCTTCCGCATCCTTCTTATCCTCAGCTTCTTGCTCTGGAGTGACCACCGGCAAGGTGGGGTAGAATGACAAAGTATAGTTCAAAACACCCTTAGGACCCTTCTTATGAATCAATTTAGATGTGCGCTTCTTCTTGTCCACTGTCTCGATGTAGTTGCCCTTCTCGTCCTTGTGGATAAGGTCGTTCAATTTCACATCGAAAGAACCAAGAGTACGGTCAGGACGAGTCTTCTCAACATCCATCACCTCCAAGGTCAACTTTTGATTGGCCGAAGCCAAGGTAACGTAATGAACTTCATTCCATGTAGGATTCAACGTGGATTCGATAGCCACAGTTCTGGCTCTTTGAGTTCCGTTGACTAAAAGACGGGTGTAGGGATCAACTTTACCGATTGTCTCCAAGTTACGCAAGTCCTCTGCATTTTCAATGGCGACCCTCACCACACCAATGGGTGGGGTGTAACCACCGGCACCGGAGGCACCTTCCAACATCACAGGCTTCCAAGTGGTCGAAATTTGAATTTCTCCCCCCTTGGATAATTGAAACCATGGATCTTCGACCTGCGTTGAATCGATCAAATTGTTCAACGTAGTCTTGACCACACTATAGATCTTCTTATCCGCAGTTCTAAGAATAATTCTTGCCTTCGATTTCGAACGGTTGAAAACAATTTGCTCCTTGGTTTGGCTCCAAGCTGGGTTATTATTGCCTTTGACAACAGCAGTTTTGATGAAAGACTCACCATCAATGAGTAATTCAGCGTAGGTTGAAACAGGCTTCCCGTCAGCTCCCTTCAAATTCCTAGCACCGACAAGCTGAACTGTAGCGACACCAGTGTTCAAATCAGGAGGCGGAATAATTGCGCCGTCGGCTTGTCTCTGTGGAACGAGTGCGGGCATAAAATGCAAACCAAAGTCGATTTCACCCACAGGTTTGTTGTTACGGATAACAGGAGCCTTGATATTGTTGATCTTATTCTCGTCGTGCAAAACGTCCATGTCAAATTGAACGGATCCAATAAGGTTGTCCTTTCTCATCTGGTTACCATTGTAATCGTAGACACTGATGTTTAATGGCTCGGAGAAAGAAGCAATGGGAATGTGAATGTTTTGGTTCCAGACGGGCTTGGTGTTGTTGTTGATATGCTTGGTCTTGGCCAAAACTTCCTTGCCAAATCCAAGAGTACAATAAGGGTCAACTGTGTTGTTCCAACGGCCGTAGTTCTTCAAGTTCTTGGCAGACTTGATTTTCACGACCAAGACACCGATTGCAGAGTTCAAAGGAGCGCCAGCCATCAACTGTTGAACGTTCAATTGGAAGGAAAGAGGGGAAAACAAAATACGCCCAACGTACTTCTTGACCATCTCGTTGATGAACGGATACAATCCAGGAAACGCCAAAACCTCCCAGTTGAACGTAGACTCTCCCAACAACTTCGCGTTGAAATCAAACGAAGGGGGTTCCATCAAACAAACATTGACAGTCTCGATATGGGGAAACGCGGACATCATTCTCAACCTCACTCTGAGCAAGACTTGGAAAGACACATCGGACACCACGACAGGCACATCAATGCCAAACAAATTGGCCTTCACAACCACCTTTTGGTTGACGTTGCTCTTCATTTGCTTGTTGTTGGAATCAGCAAGACCGTTGGGCTTGAAAGAACAGCCCCAGTCCATGACAACCACGTCGTCTGCAGTGCCAGCCAAGGTCTTGACCATGTCGATTCGGAAAGGTTTGGTGCCCGCAGTGAAGGTGTCGAGCCACAATGCCTTGATGAACGCAGGGGCTGGGGATGCGGCCAAAATAGGGTTTGCCTGCTCGGTGACAATCTGGGAAATGGAGGGCTCCAAGTAGTGCCAGAACTTCTCCAAGAAGACGTTGAGCCAGTCCATGGTCTCGTAGTCGTTTTCGATGCTTTTGATGGAAAACTCTCTCTGGGCCTCCTCTCTCAAGCTTTGCCTGTACTTTCTGACGGAACTACGGTACATGATGGCAGTAGCAAGCATAATGAAAAAGATGGGCGCCAATGAGAAACGAAACCAGCCCACGATCCATGAAAGAACACCTGCCACGATCAAGAAGCCCACGTTATGGAACCAATCGCCATAGGCAACTGCAGGAAGATAGGTTTCAAAAACAGAGCCGCGTGACAACAAGTCCGTCACTTCGTCGTAGTCGGTCAAAGCGTCAGCATTTTCGTAGTGTCCAACCTCCTTCCATCCGCGGTAAGTGGGTTCGACAGACTGCCTTGGGGGTGGCTTGGACTTTGCTTCGGACAAATCAAAATCCTCGCTGATGGTCCAGTCGACGGTAGTCTCGCGTACATCGTCAGAGTCGCTGGACTTGCCAAAGTCCTTGGAGTCAATATCCTCGACACTGGCCTGGTCAGGCGCTTCCAAGACTTCTTGCGGCTGTAGAGTTAGTACGTGGCATCAATTGACGAGCCAGCTCGGGGTACATACTGATGTGGCTACTTCTGCCAGCATTCTGAGTATAGAGGGTGGAGTAAACACTTGCGCAGCCGAGTAGTATGGGTGCTTTGCTAGTCGTGCGGCTCACAAGACACTCGGTGATATCATTGCGCTTTCTTCTATCCTGTGTGCAACACCGGTCCTGCTGCGTGCTGCGTCGCCCGTGTGGCTGCACTATCTAGCTGGCTTGAACTGGCCAATGACGGGACTGAGAAGTGGGGGAATTGAGCTAGATGACACCAGTCTCCTAGAAATACATAGAGAATCGACAGACGGTCCTTCCGAAAAATCGGACTTTGGTGATATCTTGTGGGGGAGGGTCACTTGTGTAGACTCAGTGCTGGTCTCGCAGAAAGTAAGTACCATGTAGGGGACGGCAAATAGCAATGCAGCAATGCCTGGCGAGTCAGAAATACCAGGTACCAGATTTAGCAGACACCCCTAGCTTTCCTAACAAGGTATCATCTAGAGCATTTGCGTCACGCTTTTTTTACCCTACTCATTTGCAGTCTAGTTGGATAACCGATGTCGCGCGGGTCTGGGGCTCCGTACGCGTGATCTCAAGTAAGCTCTGAGATTAGCTTCAAATAGTAGGCATTGTCAGCGCACGGCGTATGAGGATTAATTTATTGACAACGTCCCTTAATTTGCTCTTCTCGAAAAATCTTTAAAGCCTCCACACCCTTATTTCAATCCGTTTTTGGTCACACCCAACATCTTTTATTCTAGTGATGCGGCGCATTTATCAGATATCCATCGCCTTAGCCGTTGGGCCCTTGTTGTTCCTAGTTGCCATTTACTCAAATAAAGGGGCATTCACAACCCCGTACAGTTCGATACGAAACAAATTTCACGACTACTCCGACGGCAACCCTGAAGCCCCTCTTTTGCACTCCATTGGGGGAGGCTTCGATGAAGGCTTTCCGCTGGTGTTCAAGTCTGTTTTCCCAATTGACCTGGTGATCTCCTATAACACGTCGAATGCATCAACCCGCAATGTTGTTGCACGGTACGCCAGCTTCAGCTCTGTCCTAAACCACGAGCTCAAGGGCCATTTCGCCACAATACCCGGCACTGGCTGCCAGGAACTTGGCAATGATTTGGCAATCAGCCATCACGATAAAATCCTCATTGTTCAAAGGGGCGGATGCTCGTTTGTTCAAAAGGTACGGAATATTCTCCTTACAGATCTCTCCCCCAAAGCCATTATCATTGCCAACAATATCCCTAAAGATGAGCTCATCACGATGTACCACCGGTCCTTCAATCACGACGGGGACATCCATATTCCGATGTTGTTTATCTCCCTTGAAGACTACGAGGCCTTGAAGCTGATTGAGCTGCTTGATATCACGCTATCAATATCCACGGTGGCTCTCGACTCCATCATGGGCATTTCTTTGCTGATGGCCCTCTTTCCACCGATAGTGTTCTTGTTGTTCTACTTAACAATACGGGTTATTCAACATTGTCGCCACCGACGCATGAGTGCCATGAATGAGCGCTATGTCGCTCAGTTGCCGGTGTACATGTACAAGGGTAATCATTTGGTTCCGTGCTCAAATTTCTATGAATACTTGAAAGCAACCAAGCAAACTGACGATGTTGCGTTCATGCTGTCTTCGTCTGAGGATTTGGCTGTGGAAGAGATAGAAGCAATTCTGACCCATGACACTTTGGTCATCAATGGAACAGACCTCTACTCGTTGCGCTCCTTGGGGCTTCTATTCGCCGAGGCGGATTACTTCCCGACCCTGAAATGCTCTATTTGCCTTGGCCGTTTTGCGCCCTTGCGATCGAGAGTTTTGCTTCTCCGCTGCAAGCACATTTACCACGAAAAGTGCCTCTCCAACTGGCTCATAAACTTCAAGAAATCGTGTCCCCTCTGCAACAAGATGCTCTGCCTTACCGACGAGACCAGGAGCTATGGCACTTTTGGCAGAGACTTGGAAGCAGCATCGGAAGTAGGCGTGCAAGAAATCCAACGTGAGGGTAATGAAAGAGAAGTGATCCACGGCAACGAAAGCTTGACCGCTCCCCACATATTTGCATCCGCACCCCACGGCAGCCATAGCTACGCCTCTATGCCCATATTACCCAATCGGCTACAGGAATCAGGATCGCCAAGCACCAGCGCATCATCAGGGTTCTCATACGTGACGACCAGGTCGCAGAGCGTGGAAGCTTCAGGCACCTCTGTGGTGTCTGAGTATCTCACGCCCTCAGCCACGATTGATTCCTCAGGCGACGACAATCGCACCGAAGCTGCAACCTCTGTGAACTCCACTCTAACCTGCCCACTGCAATGAAGTCCTGAGCCCATGCATCATTAGTCATGTTCCATTCGCACCCAACTCGTAGCGCACGATCTTAGCATGCACCCCGCAAATAGCCGTCTCACGTGACCGAAAAGATGACATTGCCGATGGGCGTCTACTCACAACACATCACCGTGTGAGCAACGTGCCATCCAGCGATTGACGAAAGTGCAACCCACACCGCTTTTCAGCAATAATGAAGGAGGAGAATCGACACAGTAGCGAGCCTGAGCCCTCAGGCAACGAGGACAGCTACACCCCCGCGCAAGATTCCAGTGCTGCGCAAGACCAGCAGAGAAAGAAGCGGAAGAGAAAGGTAGAGATGGCCTGCATTTATTGCAGGCGCTCACACATGATTTGTGACGATTCTAGGCCTTGTCTGAGGTGCATTAAGAGGGGCATTGGCCATCTTTGTCGAGATGAGCCTACCAATAGCAGACAAAAGAAGAAGCCCGGAAAGCCAGACCACGGACAGTCAACCGAAGGGCACATCACTGGAGACGCTGCGATTGCCCTACATCCCGACAAAAAACTACACCCGATGACATCGTATGATCATAGGGCGCAAAATCTACCGGGCGAGAGCTACAAGGTTCGTGATGACAACACCCCAGCGTCGACACTCAGAAACCCGAATCTCAACAAGAGCCTACCTTTCAACCAAGAGCCGTTCTTTTACTCGGAACACGCAGGCAGTGAGTTCAGCTCGCTCAACGACTTTCTTTCAATGATCGATGATCCGGACTTGGTTAATGGAGCGTTGAATAGTGAGCCTTCCAACATCGACAATCCGATCTATTTCCCAATGAACAACGAAACTTCCGGACCGGGCGGCTTCAACCCAATGTCCCAATTCTCTCCAGGCTTGGTTCAAAACACCCAGTTCCTTGATGCCTCTGTGGGAGGTCCCCAAAGACAACCGGAACAAGAGGTGCTCCCAGGAACCACTCACACGGAAATGGACAGGCTGCGGGAGAAACCCCCACCAGGCAGGGATAATGGGTCTGGGAGCTTGAAACATCAGCCGGTGATCTCAGATTCTGCCAGAGACAAGTTCTTCTTGACTGCCGCAGACCCCACCACTGAAATATCCCCGGAAGAGCGGTTGAAGCAGGTGATCAAGGCAAAGTTGGAGGCGGGCCTTCTCCAGCCTTACAACTACGCTAAAGGCTACGCGCGTCTACAGAGCTACATGGACAATTATATGAACAGAACCTCAAGACAGCGAATCTTGAAGCCGCTTCTGATTTTCAGACCTGCATTCAGGGCTATTGCAAAGACACTCAAGGATGTGGACTTGGTCCTCGTAGAAGAGAGTTTTGAGAGAATGCTTTTGGACTACGATCGGGTCTTTACATCAATGGCCATCCCCGCTTGCTTGTGGAGGCGGACAGGCGAGATATACAGAGGTAACAAGGAGTTTGCCTCGCTCGTGGGGGCTACCACAGACGATTTGAAGGATGGAAAACTAGCCATCTACGAGTTGATGAGTGAGGAGAGTGCAGTGAATTTCTGGGAGAAGTACGGAGCCATTGCGTTTGACAAGGGTCAGAAGGCTGTGCTCACAAGCTGCAATTTGCGGACCAAAGATGGGTTGAAGCGGAAGAGCTGTTGCCTAAGCTTCACTATCAGAAGAGATAGGTATAACATTCCGAGCTGTATTGTTGGAAATTTTATCCCTATAGATCCGTGATGAAAGTTATATCTCCTGGGCACTGTAGGGTGAATATTTCACTACCTCATTGATGACTACTATCACTCATTGACGACTATCACTCATTGACGACTATCACTCATTGACGACTATCACTCATTTTGACTACTATCACTCATTAATGACTACTTTTTCACTCGTAACACCTCTACTCCTCATCGCTCTCCTCAAGGTCCATTGCGTCATCCATGTAATCTGCGGATTCCTTCTTGGCCTTGGCCTCCTGCTCGTCAGCAATCGCCTGCTTTAAGAGTTTAGCCTGGGTTTCTCTTACCTTTCTGTGCACAGAGACGTATTGGCCCAAAGGAGTGGACTCCCACTTCTCATCCTTGAGGAATGCTTGTACTTCTGCCTTGTTGGAAGGACCATAGTCGACATTGCTTCTCTTGGAGGCGATGTAAGATGCATTGGCGTTCAATTTCTCCACAAGTTGCAGGATTTGCTTGTTGAACTTGCCGCTCTTGGACTTCTTGGCAAACCGTCTGAGGGTTAATATGACTGGCGTTACGAGCTCGGGGAACGCTATACTCTTGCAGTACAACACCAAGTATTCGCTGGTCAACTCAATAAACTGACTCTGCAAGCCCTCTTGGTACACTCTGGTTCCCAAGTATTGTGCGCCCACTTTGATGATGTATTCAAACTCCAAGGCTGGCAAAGGATTGTTCTTTGGTGCTTTCGTGAACGCCGTGGAGGTCAAGATCTCCGAGAGCAAGGGGAAGATTGGGATGAACACGCCAGTGCCCTGTGATAATCTGATCAACGAGCGTATCAAGTAGAATCTCAAAGGGAAGAATTGAGGCGTTGGAATCAATCTGATGACACCTAACGTGACCTGGACCAAGGGGTAGATCAACGACCTCAAGGGGGATTCGTGGGACTTGTGAGCGAGAAGCTCCTTTTCCGGGTTGCAGTGTTGGAACAACACCCTCGACCAGAAGTCCAACGAGTGGCAGAACTGCCAGTTGTAGATGATTTTGTGGGCGTCTTTGCCTCCGTTGGCGGAGGAGCTGCTCGTCGAGGTGATTGTGTTACGCAAGTGAACGGCCAATTGACGCACGAAGTCGAACCCAACGGTGTATGACAACTGCTCGTCGATGCCAAACAACTCTGCGGCGGAGTTCTTGGCAAAGTTGATCGAGTCCGAGGTGTAGACGTTGGTAGTGCGGCAGTGCTTCAAGAACAGCGAGTACGACACCCTCAAGATGACCTCCAAGGCCGATTTGGGGAACTCCCGGGCAGCGTTGTTCAAGAAAGCATACGCAGCCACTTGTGTTTCGGTGCTTTTGGTGGTGGCCCATACATCTGCCACAGCCTGCACAATCATCTTGAGCACCTTCCGCAGCGACACGTAGTACGGGAAGACTTCGAGGACGGAGGACAAAACCAAAGCGGCCGTCTCGGTGTTATTGATGTCATGCAAGATCGTGAGGTAGGCGCTAGCCTGGAGTCTCATTAGACTGGCGATCTTGGCAGCCGTTGGCGTATTGGTGTCCACGGTCCGCTGCTCTTTGTTGTTTTTCTGGTATGGGAGTAAAGTCTGGATTGCCTCAGGGACCCGTTTCAAGCCCACAAACATCAAGCTGGTGAAGACCGACTCATCGCTCACCTTGTAGGGCGTATCGTTTTCGTCGCTTGTATTGATATCCACTGCAGCTTTGAACGCATCGATGACCTGCTTTATGGACTTCAACGTCGGCTTGCTTTTCAAGCTCTTGTCCCACTGGTCCACAATACTGCTGGTGATCTGCAACTGCTTTTTGGAAGCCTTGGACCCCTCGGCATCCGACTGCTCGGAATCACTGATGGCGTCCAATGGGTTGACTGTTTCGAAATCCAACAAGTTCTTGTCATTTTCTTTCAAGTACTTGTAGAATTCGGGGTCCTTTTCCGCCAAGGCTTTCATGTCTTGCTTCATCATTTCCTCGTCCTCTTCCTCGGACGAGCTTTCGTCGTCCTGTTCGTCTCCAGAGCCTGCGTCGGACTCTTCTCCGGATTCTCCGGAATCCATTTCGGACTGTTCAAGATCTTCGTCCAGCACATCCTCGTCTTCGTCCTCAGACCCGCTGTCGCTGCCCTTTGTCGAGGTTCCTTTCTTTGCCTTGGGTACCTCAAAACCGCCCTCGAAAAATTCGTCTACCGACATGTCATCGAAGATGGGCTTGGCGGACTTCTTTTCCTTTGGTTCTGCTGGCTCGCCGCTCTTCTTGTTTCCCCTTCTCAGAGCATACTTCTTGTTCTCTTTCTGAACCTCACGACGGTGGTCGATGGTATGCTTCAAATGCTTGTTCTGAAACTTCCGGGTGGCCTTGGACGTTTTAGCCATTTTGGTGTAGTATAGTCTCAGATGAAAAAATGGCTGAGATGAGATGCGCATCCTCAATATATCTCTCTGTGTGCAGGCATTTACCCCAATGCTAACCGTGTACGGGCTTATGTTCTTGTGCTGTGGTAGATTATGGCTACATGCTAATAAATCGGCTCTGTGCCAGTGTTTGACGCCAGTCATTGTGTTTAGTCGAACGATCCCTGGAACGCCCGCTGAAGCCACCAAATGATCTTGTCGAAGACGATAGCGTTGGCATTGTGATAGTAGATGGAATGATCACTATCGGGGAAGAAATGAAGGTCATAGTTCTCGACCGAGTCTTCGTCAAACCTATCCAAAAGCCAAAGCGTGTTTTGAATATGGACGTTGTCATCGGCAGTCCCATGCATGATGTAAAAGCGCTTGACATCCTTGAAGTTCTTGACACTGTTGATCTGCGACACGTCTTTATAATTTGTGTTCTCTTCAGGGCTGCCCATGTACCGCTCAGTGTAAACAGAGTCATAGAACATCCAGTTTGTGACGGGTGCCACAGCTATCCCGTATTTGAAGGTCTTTCCGCGATCGCTCTCAAGGGTCTTCAAAGTGAGAAAGGCGCCGTAGGACCAGCCCCACAACGCTGTCCGGCTCGCGTCAACAAACGGGTTTTGTTTGATATAGTCACCAACAATGTCCGTCAAGTCCCGCGGGCCCCAGTAGCCGATTTTCTTGTTAGCAAATGCCTTTAATTTCCAGTCATCACTTCCTGTACCGCGTGGGTCTATGATAAGAACAACCGCATTCAAAATGCTGCTCGCAACATCTTGAAAATCAACCAGAAAAGAGTTGTCCACGGTAGTAGACCCGGGACCCCCGTATGCATAAACAAAAAGCGGATATTGTGATTTGGGGTTGAAACCTGGTGGCAATATTTCAATCATGTTCAACTCAACCTGTGCTTCCCCATGGCCCACGACCACTTTTCTCCGGATCCTGGTGGGAAGATTGGTCTTTGAAATAGTCTCACTCACCCGGCGCACGTCGTTCAAAGGCTCCTCTTGTAGAAGAATTTCCGGGTCTTCATCAAGATCTGCAAGTCTCACGAGCTTCTGCCATGGCTGGTCCGNTTCATCAAGATCTGCAAGTCTCACGAGCTTCTGCCATGGCTGGTCCGGACCATTGTATCGGAAATCAACAAAAAGGTTATCCGGACTGAAAATAAGTTCCGCCGACACGTTTTGTATGAACGATTTTCGTTGCAAGTGGGACACGCCGTCATTCTCTGTGATTGTTATTTTTGAAAACGCATTTTTTAAATTTGTCCCGAAAATGCCAAACACAGAATTCTCCTCAGAGTCGTAAGCCACCGGAGACTCAAGATTAATAGGGCCTAGAAGGCGGGAGTAATTGCTGCGTGCGTCGTCAAAAACAGCCAAGTTCACTATGTTATTCAGAACCACACGGTCAAAGTACTTTTCCGAGTCTTCACTCTTAACGACTGTTAGAGGTTGTGCCTTTTCTATCCAGCCATTGTAATCTGCAGCCATACACAGATCAATCAACGTCGCCTTGTTTGATATCGAAGGCGTGTACAATTTTTTCACCAAAACAGAACTTTGGCGGTCTGAAAGCTTTATCATGAGTCTATCAGAGTTCAACCAGGCTGCATCGTAGAGTATAAATTCCCGCGAGAGCAAATGCGAGTCCTCAAAAAGCCCCGTTATTTCAGTGTTTTCGGAGAGTTTCACGTCGTAAGTATAAAGCCTCACTGTGGGGTTTGGTGTGCCAGGCCTAGGGTAGCGAATTGTCGTTTGAATGGGATAGTTTCCCTCATCATCTGCACTCTCCTTGTCGACGTCCTCATAAGACATTGCGACCTCGCTGCTTCCCTTAACGTAATAATTAAGGCTGTACAGTCCCACTTCGGTATCATTTAAAGAAGCATAAGCAATCCGACTCAGGTCAGGACTCCACCAGATCATCTTGTCCCGCGGATAGACTTCCTCTTCATAAATCCAATCAGGCTTGCCGTTGTAGATATCTGGGCTCCCATTCTCTGTCACGCTGGTCACCTCCATAGACTCAACATCTAAAATGTATAGGTTGTGGTTGTAGCCAAAGGCAATATGGCTACCCGATGGAGAAAATTCGGCAAAGTGGAGCTTGGTAACACCGCTGGAATCGGGGGGCAGTATCGGAACAATCTCCCGTGTGTCAGCTTTCCAAATCCAGTACAATGAGAACGTTGAATGTCTCCATTGGGCCACCAGATCCGTGCGTATTAAGTGCTTGGCGTGTTTATTGTCCACAGAAGCGCCTGGGTTTAGTATGAGTTCTTCGGCGTAGAAGAATTTGCCTCCGAAATGAAAACTGTTGCTATCGAGTAAGACCTGTTTATACTCAGTATCAGCCTGCCTTATCATAAAGTTTTGATTCTCTGACGTAAGATAGAATCCCCTCGCAGACGTGGTGTGTGTCACAGGAAACTGTGTAGCGTGAAGCCATCTGACAGGCGCGTGAAATGTGTAGAATGCACCTGACCTGTAAGCTGCTAGCGTCAAGTTCTGGTTATGCGGCGAGAAGCTGTTGAGTGTGATGTTCTTCCCATTGAGAGACGCGATGTTTGTGTTCGGGCCGTGCCACAACTTCAGGGCATGCTTTCTGGACTCCTCATTGGAGTAATAGATGGCAAATATTAGCCATACCGCTATTGCAATGGCTGCGAAGATACCTGTTTGTTTCTTGGTGAATCCTGTTAAGCCCTTCAGCTTGTCTAGCTCAGCTCTAAACACAGGGTCACTTTCAAAGTTTTCTTCATTCAGCTTCGACCGAGTGATTCTATCAAGCTCTTCGAAGACAATTGACACCCGAGAGGTGCGAGCAAATGTTGTTTCGCCTGGGGGCAGTTCTGTGGTCTCTGGCTCTCGTGATAGATCAGCGTGCTCTTGTAATGGGTCAGCGTGCTCTTGTAATGGGTTAACGTGCTCCTGTGATAGGTCCTCAAGAGGTATCAGACTCACCTGCTGATAGCGGTGATTACTATAGATCATGCTCCAGATTCTATAGAATTACCAAGAGGAACAACCTGAAATTTGAGTCAACGTGGTGGCTTGACAGTATCCCAACCGGCTATTTATGTGACAGCGCGGAGATTAGATGAGTCCAGAAAGAGGCGCGAGCCTGTAAATTGCAAATGGAGTAGTTCCAGACTAGTCCGGCGCAGATGGGTAGATTAAATACTTAATGCAGATCTGACGTGTATACGGTTTTGCTTGATCTTCCGCATTCGTCCTTCAAAGGAAACTTCTCTAACGAGACCAAGACATCCGTACCTCTCTTATGCACCTGCAGGGACAGGTAGGGAAGACACTTGCCAGAGGATGAGCGAGAACGCACATTAGGCGCAGCTCCTACATTTCGGCGTTGGCTTTCTTACGTTCAGATGCCTGGAACGAGGCATGCATCCGCTGGGCATGCACAGTTCGAGGTTTCATTTCCGAGCACTGAGCGTCGCATCTTGCACGGTATGAGGCCAATGGCAGGTATGGTTTAGTTTACCCGAGCATGCAAATGTTCAATGGGTGATTACGCTAGCTTCATCGAGCATCTCCGGCTACTGAATGGAAGTTTAGGCTTATGTTGTAGCTTGGTGCCGGCACATAACGCGCGCGCCGGTCTTACGGTGCTATTGCAACTAGAGACGGGGACAGTATGACATATGCGTCCCTCTTTAGCGAGGAGTGCTCAATTGCTGAGGTCCAGGTAATTCTTACCGCAGATTGGAATGAAAACAGTTTCCAGGCAGCGTTGAAAGAGGCTTCGGTTGCCTACGCCTCAAAATCAAAGTCACGTCAAGTCTCCCTCACACACGTGTTTAGAAGATGTGTATCAATCTTGTCGGAGGAAAACAAGTTCAGCCAAGAAACTGAGCTTGTTTTGGATAAAGATGTCCATCATTTTGATACCGAGAAGCTCAGCTTGTCGCAATTCCACAACTCTGAGCTAGAGACGTCTTCCCCGCATTCCAGACTCGACATATCCGGGAAAGGGTCAGCTTCTTCTAACCATGACGATGGCGACGATATCACCGATATCAACAAAACGGAACTGCCTCTTGTCGTTTCTCCTGGTACCGAAAACCCGGATACTAAGGCTGCTCAGACAAAGCCGTTGCCCTCCGAACACGAAGAAATCAGCGTGTTAGGCAAGGGTCTGACGGCGTCAGAATTTGCCAGCAAAATGGTGCTGAATACCTTTAGGCTCTTCAAGGCTTGGTTTGGTGCTCTTTCTCACGAGTCAACCAGCAACGAGCACAATCTATTGCTCGCTGTGTTTCTAGGTGAGGAAAACGAGGAGTTGTTGAGCACCAGCGATTTGACCTCTCTCTTGTCAGAAACCAACAAGTTCTTGGGACATGCCATCAAACTGAACGACATTCGAATGGCGGAATCCATAAAAGAGTCTGTTCACTTGGTGCACGAAATTTTGGCTGCTTTCTTCAAGACTATAGGACTCGAGGCAAAGCATGGCACCCCACAGACGGCACTCACTCTTAAGAAATTGCTCCAAGTGTTTTTTGTTGTCGATTTATCCAACGCATTCGAGTCTTTGTTGGAATTAACAACCAGCAAATTGCTATTCTCGAATAACCAGAAGGAAGCCAAGGTCTTATCAGAAAAAATGGCCGCGGATCAATCGCTCAGGCTATCTTATGACACCTTGAGTAAAATTCTTGTTTGCGTGGCTTCCCTTGCCACCTGTTCCAAAAACTTGGTCTTGGAGAAGAAGACCTCGGACTCGCTGGACATTACCGCCATCGGCAACAACTATTTTAACGTGTACTTCCACACTATGCAAACCTACAATTTTGCTGACGCAAAGAATGTGGCATTATTTGAGTCGCGGATCATCCCATACCTAGCTGCTGAATTCAACTTCTACCATGAGTTGAGTCCAGACTTGTTACAGCATTCGCTCAAGCATTCTTCGTTCTTCACGTGGATCACTAATGCCGCATTGAGTCCAAGTCTGTACTTGTATACCCACACGGTAGAGGACTTGACCAATTTTGAGAATCAGCCGCTTGATCCGTATGATCCTTTCCTCTATGAAGTGGAGTATTTCGAACATAAGTTGAAGTTGAGGATGTTGCAGTCGGGCACTCAGCAGACAGAAGACCTTCTGTGCCCCTCTTACCTTATGATCTCAACTCTTTTGTTATTGTTTGTTGACAACACATCCTTTGTTGACTATCTTTCCAGGCTGAGAGACCTGAGAATTCCGCTCTTAAACATATGGTTGTGCGTCTCTTCCTACGTGCATCACTATCAGTACAAGTCGGAAGTCAACAAGCATGGTACGAGGGTGTTTTTACTTGCAATGCTCAAATTAACCTCTTCAAGTTCTGCATTCTTGAAACTTGCCGATGGTTATACCATCAACGAAAGCTCGTGGAAATTCTGTCATCACAAGTCACCCTTTATTCCTCTCAACGATGAAAACGAAAATAGACCCATTCTATTCTACTTGATGGACGTGCTACAGGTCACTTTTAGATTCAACCTTTCAAAGAAGTTGAGTTTGACAAACGTGAAGCTCGCATTGACTGTGCTCTATCAGATCCTCTCACATTATGAGGCACATCCTGCTGAAGATCTAAAAACATACCACTGGAAAGAGCTCTTCGTGTCATTGACTAATATGCTTCGCTTTATTGCAAAGAGCCACAACGAAGAGGGCGTGAAGCTTGTCATTGAAGAAACGTTCGCTACGATGGATTTGCTTTTATCGCCTATTTTTGATAAGGTCATTGTTGATACTGTGGGTACTAAACTCTTTGGTAGTCACTTGGTGAAATCGTTGAACTATGATTTGCTCTATATCATGCTACAGCAACGAGAAACCCTATCTGCGTTGTTCACAAGGTACATTGTGCAAACAGAAAACTTTTCCCGGGTAGAGAAAGCGTTCGATACTTTCGAAGAGAAACTTAGTGCTATCAAGACAAGTGAAATCAGCGAAACTGATGTCGAACAAATGATTAGCGGTCTCTCGATATTAAGTGATGAGGAAATTGGCTTGACGTCCGTTGCCTTAGACGATTTCAACAATGTGGAAACTTTCAAGTATTTGGACCGGTTTATTGGCGAGGCTAGCGAGCAGAACCAGGAGAGCAGCACGGTACTGCAACTTTTACTCGCCAATGAATGGTTGCCGCCTAAGGTGCAGTAATAGAATTGTTCACAATACTCAGTGTTCTAATAAATTCTTTAAATATGTACCTGAATCATTGGATGGATCTAAAGAAATCCATACAAGTGGTGAATACCACCAAAAGAATACCTCCGCCGGGACCCAATCTCAACACTTTGGGGATGAATCCCTTGTAAAGAGCGCCAAAACCCTCCTCCTTGGCGACAGTAAGAACTGAAGGAATAGTCCAAATGTATTTTGAAGAGCCTGCTTGAATTCTGGACTTGACCACATCAAAAGGAGTGTTCAACATGGTACCGAAGGTACCTCCAATAGTTCCGCAAGTCAAGTCAATAAGAGTTTTTTCAGAGGAAGTTTCCGGCTTTGGCATCAAACTTCTCACCTGGAAAATCAAGCCAAAATACCCTGCATTCCACGAGATGTGTCTCCACATGGTGGACTCCAAACCCTTGTACATACCAAGCAAACCGTCCTGCTTGATAATGTGCTTGACAACTTCGCCCATGCCGTTGAACTTGGAAGTTCTATCCTGTAACTTGATTTTGATCAATTCAAAAGGAACAACCACGAAGGACTCAGTGGCACCTGCAGTGGCACCGGTCAAAATGGCCAAAGATTGGTTCATTTGTGGGATGTCGAAAGCCTTTCTGTAGAATTTGCCCCACTCATCGTTGGCAGCAAATTTAATTGCTCTTTTTGGTGCCTCCATCAAAATTGGGGCAGAGATACCCTTGTACAATCTTGAAAAGCCCTCCTCGGCCACGATCTTTCTCAAGCAACGGAGAGTGCCGTTGTAGTCCGAGGTGGTGGCCAATTGTTGTCTGGTCTTGACAACATCCAACGGGTACATGACCATGATCTCAGACACACCGGCCACGGCTCCCGAAAGGAACTGGTAAATGAAAGGCAATGGCTTAGGCTCAGACATGGTGGATTTGAAAAGCTCAATAAATTATTAATCGAAGCGGACACTCGGGCTGCTTGTATCTTTGCTATTCAGCTAATGGAGAGAACTTTTCTTCCAGAGTAACGACTGTCTAGAGACTATTTACCAGAGGTGGCAGAAAAAGCTGGGGAATGAGAAAAATTAGATTTCAAAAGATTGGGTGCATTGTGCAATACACCAGTGAACGCGCGGGAATTAGCACGACAATTGACTCAATCGAAATAACTTCGATCACGCGATAAATGCACTCTCGGCTCGTGTGAGCCATGGGCGGCTCTCTAAAATGAGTGGGGTGCCAGGGGACCAGCACGGGCCGCTGGGTGCTTCCACGGCACACCGGAACCTCGCTGCTGTCGCTTTCACTCTCTGGAGATAAGCCCGTAGAGGAAGTCAGATCGGAGCGCTTCCGCTCTCGCCTGCACATAACATGAGGGGAACCAGGCCCACGCGATCTGGTGTTTATGGCCGAGAGAGCCAGCGGCGGTATCTTTTTCGAGAAGCACGCTGCTGGATGACAAGGCACCTGGCCATACTTTTGCTTGTCTCTGGCCGCTCTCGTCAAGCAAGCCCTGGAATTTTTCCGGGAACGCCAGGGCGGGTAACTACTTCGCGATGGTATAAAAGCGCACGCTCATCGTGGGCCGAATTTTCTTCTTCGTGCGGCGCCAGAACTTATACCGTGTTGCTTGTCTGTTCACGTTTTCCCTACGAGTTGGCGAGTGTCAAGTTCTGGTCTGAAAAACGTCCAGTGATGGATAGCGACCATCTTAACGCCCTTTCATAACCCTGGCTAACGACAACGCTGCCTCGTGCTAGCGCTGCCATGGAGGGTTGTGAGGGCTGGTAGGTCATACATATTCAACTGTAGCTCAATTGTGTAAAATACTATCCTGGTTTCAAGAGCCGTAGGGTGTCCACACTTTCATTAGTGCAATGCCGATGTTGGCCAGGACTCCTGCGAAGATGCCCATCTTATGCGACCGGTTGAACATGGTGTCGTCCACCATGAGAAACACCACCGCCACAAGGCCCAAGAATGTGCCGATCAACAACCCTACGATGGCGTTCTCGTTACTGAAAGAAATGTCGGGCTCGCCCAACGGCCCGCCCCCACCCTGTGGTGTGCCGCCATTTGCTGCCGCAGGCCTTCCCTGTGGTCCCGTGTCGGGGGCACTATAGCCCGTGGAATCAAGCCAGCTTTCTTCCAATTCTCGCATACGTTGTTGTTGCCTCTCGTTCTCTTCCACGTCGGTCACACCCTGCAGATCACCGGGATCAGATGCACCGGGAAAGTGTATTTGTTGAAACTGTCTCCGTAAGTCGTCCACTTCCTGGATGCTGACACCTTGCAGAAGGAGGCGGTCGAAGCCAATCACCTGGGGGTCTGTTTGACTGACGTTTGCCCTCTGGTCCATCTCCCGTTCCTGTTCGAGCTGCGAAGGAGTCATTTCGTCACCTATCAAGCAGTGGATGTAGATTTCAAGGGTGTTGCCGTCGTCTCCGGCCACTTTCATCTGCCTTATTTTAGGCTCTAGGATCTCTGTTCGGAAATTCGTTTGGTCGTTCAACACCCGGCCGTTGTATATCAAGCGTATTCGTCTGGTGCTGGTGCCGTTGATCTTGCGGCGTATCATCATCTTGAACCACGAGGTGTCCACGAGCTTGTCTACATCATCTCGCTTGGGGTTCACAGTTATTGGGATGCTCAAGTCTGGATGCTCTGCCGAGCCTGTTCCTGTGTCGGTGAACCGTATGATTGTGTTGATCTTCATGTGGGGTGTTGTTGCGCAGTATGGGGTGATGGGTTGAGTGTACGCGCATGGGCCGTCTTGGGCCGTGTAGCCGGCAAGCAAGTCTAGCCAATTACACTAGCACTGTGAATGCCTACGAACCTTTGCACATTGATGCAACAATTGAAATCGATTGAATCCAATTAAATAAATAGATCAATTATAACAAGTACATCAATTTAGTAAGTACATCAATTAAATCAATTTACCTCATCAGTGTCGGGCTCACCTTTTCTACCTTTTCTGCGTTTGGCGCATATCATGCAATATCTCAATCTTGCAGTGCGTTGAGTCTTCCACTGAAAACTACACCCATATGCTTACGCCACCACTCAACATCCAGCAATGGATCCAGGAAAACTCTCACCTCCTCCAGCCCCCTGTGAACAACTTCTGTCTCCACAGGGGTGGGGCCACGGTCATGATAGTGGGAGGCCCCAATGAACGAACCGATTACCACATCAACCAGACACCCGAGTACTTTTACCAGTTGAAGGGCCACATGTGCTTGAAAGTGGTTGATGACGGTGAGTTCAAGGACGTCGTTATCAACGAGGGCGACTCGTTCCTTTTGCCGGGGAATGTTCCACACAATCCCGTGAGATTTGGCGACACCATTGGATTGGTGGTGGAGCAGGACCGGCCTCGCGGCATGAACGACAAGCTCAGGTGGTACTGCTCCGAGTGTCGCGAGGTCGTCCACGAGGTGGAGTTCTACTGCTCCGACCTTGGCACGCAGGTCAAAGAGGCAATTGTCAAGTTCGACCGCGATATGGACGCTAGAACCTGTGGTAAGTGTGGCAAGTTGAACTACTCCAAGCCCCAGAACAAATGAGACTTGCACAAGAAGTAGGATTTGTAATGAATGTCTGGAAACAAGCTACTCAAGCTCATGGACCAAGAACGGATACTATGAATAAATAAAGAGCATCGGAAACAAGTGTCTACTCAAGCTTCTTGGGGCCAAGGAGCGCCTCGCCCCGGGCGAACACATAGTCAACCGCATGTTCCACGGGCTCATCGAAGATGTATGGCAACAACGGCACAATGCCCAAGCCAACTGCTACGGGACCGTACGTCTTGAGAGTTTTCGGACTGTTCTTGAACAAGACAGACGAGTAACGCACTGCAGAGTGGATGGTGAACGCAGGGAAAGCCATGGATGCCAAACTCTGGAAAATCCCTCTTTTCACGAACTGCACCCTCCAATCGGTGTCAGCCAAGCTGCCTGCAACAGACTGACTGTACAATTCAGCAGCCTCCTTGTTGGCGGGCGGAAGCTCGTCCCAAGGCTTCAAACCGGGAGTATATCTGCCCTCGCTCTTCACCTTGACCTTCCAAGAGGCGTAGGATGCGTCTCCGAAGAGATATGCCCAGGACACACCGTACCCGAGCGTCACCAAGTAAGGGTGAGCCACGGGCCTGAAACTCTCACCAATATCTGAGGTGTAGGCCACATATCTGTGGGAGGCAAGAAGGATGGTTCTGAAGCGGTTTGCATAGGCGGCGTACCTCAAGTTTCCCTCTTCGGATGTGGTGTTTTGATTTGCCACAGAGCCGACGGCTTGGGCAGGCACGGCTGAGTTGGGGGATTTCGACATTCGGTGCTGTTAGCCTTTGCTGGAGGGTTGAGTGCGAGTGCGAGTGAGTGCGAGTGCGTGTGCTTGCTGAGTCCGCGTGCATGATCAACAAAGCTGTGGCGTTGCTACGAGGATTACCTCGACAACAACTGTTGTGGGAGGTCTGTAGAAAGCAATGAACATGCTTGCGACACCAGGTGCCCTGTGTACGCATTCACAACGAGGACTGCAGCTTTGCCAGGAAAATATCGGTTTCGAATGGCAGTTGAAGACATATAGAAGAAATCATATATGAATTGTGAAATCTTCAATTAGTAAAATCAAAAACTGTAGATTCAATCTCAAAATCGTGTACGGCGTTGTTGTGCTGGTGTAACCACGTGAGGGGCCTGTCTCAGTCTAGGCACATGGCAGATCCTCGGGAAAAGTGGGAAAGGCTCCCGGGGCATTGTGGAATATAACCCCTTATTGCCGAGAAATGCACCCCGGAATTAAAAACAATAACCACGGCGCTCTTTTTTCAAGCGGTTGCGGTGTCCGTGGGCTCGCATAGTAAAATATGCTCTTACAGGGGTCGGGCGGTCTAAGGGAATATACGTTTAAGCAAGCGCATGGGCTTACAAATGACGTGACTTTTCTCATGCCAAATTTGGTTTGCCTTTTCGGGGTCGGACTTTTTGCGCGGGAAGCGCTAGCCCGGAGCGTCGACCACCTTCCACGTACGTATGACTGTATACTGCGGCCGAGCCCATGGAGCGGATTGCCCCGGCGAAACGCATATTTAAGGCGCGACCATATCCGCCCATTTCTTGTTCTCCATTAATTGTCAGACACATTTAATTCAACTACTACACAATGGCTATCACTATCGGTATTAACGGTTTCGGAAGAATCGGTCGTCTCGTCTTGAGAATCGCCCTTCAAAGAAAGGACATCAAGGTCGTCGCCATCAACGACCCTTTCATTGCTCCAGACTACGCTGCTTACATGTTCAAGTACGACTCCACCCACGGCAGATACAAGGGTGAGGTCAGCTCCAAGGACGACAAGTTGGTGATTGACAGCAACAACATCACCGTCTTCGGCGAGAGAGACCCAGCCCAGATCCCATGGGGCAAGGCTGGTGTCGACTACGTCATCGAGTCCACCGGTGTTTTCACCACCTTGGAGGGTGCCCAGAAGCACATTGACGGTGGTGCCAAGAAGGTCATCATCACCGCCCCATCCTCTGACGCCCCAATGTTCGTTGTTGGTGTCAACCACCAGAAGTACGCCGGCGAGAACATTGTGTCCAACGCTTCCTGTACCACCAACTGTTTGGCTCCATTGGCCAAGGTCATCAACGACAAGTTCGGTATTGAGGAGGGTTTGATGACCACCGTCCACTCTATCACCGCCACCCAGAAGACCGTTGACGGTCCATCCCACAAGGACTGGAGAGGTGGTAGAACTGCTTCTGGCAACATCATCCCATCTTCCACCGGTGCCGCCAAGGCCGTCGGTAAGGTTATCCCAGAGTTGAACGGTAAGTTGACCGGTATGTCTTTGAGAGTCCCAACCGTCGACGTCTCTGTTGTCGACTTGACTGTCAGATTGAAGCAGGCCACCACCTACGAGGAGATCTCGCAAGCCATCAAGGCTGCTTCTGAGGGTGAGTTGAAGGGTGTTTTGTCTTACACCGAGGACGCTGTTGTCTCCACCGACTTCTTGAGCTCTTCTTACTCTTCCATCTTCGACCAAAAGGCCGGTATCTTGTTGTCCCCAACTTTCGTTAAGTTGATCTCTTGGTACGACAACGAGTTCGGTTACTCCACCAGAGTCGTTGACTTGTTGGAGCACGTTGCTAAGAACTAACTATCCGGCAAGCTTTAGGTGAGGGTCATGCTTAAGGGGCTCTTATCGAAAGCTTAGAAATGTTTTCAATGAATTGAACGCAGTAACGTCCCGATATACTCCAGAATATACACTGGTATTACAAAGTTTGTAGACAGCAGTGTAGTGTCAGGCACAGGAGACCCTAGGCGCGAGGCCTGCGCGACTAGTAAAGAACAGCATCATAGTACAACATGTTGTCATGAATGTCGTGCTAGACCAGGAGTTCCGAATCTACCGCTGCTATCAAATACCTACGTTTAATGAATCCCACAGAGCAGGTCTCTCGTCCCTCATCGCCCAGTATCTATACATCAAGTACTCATCAACGGCCAATGATCCTTCCCCAAGATATCGGAAAGCGGAAGACATCAGAATCCAAGCGGAATCTGCTAAAACAGCCCAAGACGGCGTTCAAATCAGCTACCTCGCTTTCAAGCATGCTTTGGCAACTCAATTAGTGGTGTTCATCGAACATGACGGTCGACACATAGCCCTAATCAGGTCCTCCACCCCCTTGTTCTTGGTCCAGGCGCTTGAGTCTTTGGACTTGGAAACTCCATTGATCCTTTCCCCCATCCAGCCTTCAACTGCGGCTATAAGTGAGTGCTTCAACGGGTTAGAGAGTCTAGTTTCTGAGAAATCCAGCTTGATGGGGGATGTGGAGTTCACCTTTCACCCCAGCCAGCCTTTGAAGGACAACTCTTTGAGGGAAATTATAATCGAGATCCCTCTGAGGGATATGAGAGAAATAACCACTAGCATAGGCATTTCCTTGAAGCCGATAGAACGAGTATTCAGCTGGCTCGCGAACACAACCACTCTCAAATTCGAGAACATGGAAATCCGGGGATTTCGATGTGCATGCATTGCCATGAGTGTTGATAGGCTCAAGTTTGCCAGCTCCATTCCAGAGGACTTGATTGTAAGGGTGTTTATTGCCACGATCAATGGATTGAGTATAGGTTGAACTGCGTATTGGTACTAAGGTGAACGAGGTGAACGAGGACGAGGTGAACGAAGGTGGTACGAAGGTGGTTTAAAAAAATTGTCTGATAGCATTAAAAATGTTGCGAGCAGACGCGTGCTATGCAATTATTGCCGTATGACCAACTCTCAGAGACCTAGAAGAGTTTTAATGGCAGAAGAACCTCAGCCGACCACATTATGGTGAGAATTACCACAATGAAACCTGACCAGATGATTCCCGAATGGAGGAAAGAGGAAGCCTCGAACCTATGGATATTCAAGCTTATGCTCGTCATGCTGAAAAACAATGCTAAGAGAAATCCAAAACATAGAAGGAGAATGACCATCGGATTATCGAGAATGTTAAACTTGGCGTCATCGCTTTCGAGCTGTAACAACGAGACAACGATTCCAATATTGACACCGGAGATGAAAATAGAATTAAAACAAAGAGTGAAGTAAAGCAATGATACGACGTAGTCGTAGTCCGTCTGTAGCTGAACTTGGTAGTCGTTGATGTTGTTGAAAAATGTTGGCTCGTCATTTATCGAGTCGTACACTTGTTCCTGGTTAATGCGGAGTAAGCCCAGTTTGTGGGTGACCTCCTCTGTGTATGTGTTGTTGTTTCCCGGAGTCACGAATATGCTTTTCATGCGGTACTTGAATTTGATGAATGCCAAAACCAATTTGTTGAGAACATTGTCCTCGAGGTCGTTGTTGTATGTGATGTACATGATGTAACTGTCCTCATTTTCCTCGTCATTATAATTCTCCAAGTCGGTGAGCTTCTTTAAATGCTGCTCGAAAGCATTTTCGTATGGGTTGTCGTTTTTTAGACCAAAGTTGCTGGAATCGTTCAAGTCTAGATTAGAGCCTACATCACCACTGCGTTGGTATTGATTCTCGCTCTCACGTAAGGACTTGTAAGACATTTGCCTGTTGAGGATTGTTCTTGACTTGTCTTGAATGATGGATCCCTCGGCAATGCTTTGGCTTTGAACATGCTGGACGTTCTCGTACTGCTTGAGAAGATTGATGTTTAAAAGTTTGGAGTAGTGGTTGTTCTCCTCTTCTGGAATGTAGTTGTAGTAACAGGATCTCATGTAGTCGTATATCGAGTAGTTCTTGAATGGATGAATGGAGCTAACTTTGAGAAGGTTCTGGATCTTGAGCGGCAACTTCCTCAAGGAGATCTGCTTGAACTTGGTGCAGAGTGCGTTTTCTTGAACTTCCGATGTCAAGGAGGTTTCGAAGGCATGGAGGTTGGAGTCATTAGAATGAATGCTGAAAGAATTGAAAGGAAACGGATCCATATCTTCGGTGTCGAATGTAATCCTGGATGTGACTTCATGCGACGTGTAAAGGTTCGTGTCAAGAGACATATAGTAGCTGTCTTCATACACCCTAGTATCCACGAGCAGAGAAGTTCCAATTTCCGTCGAAAGTGGAGACACAGAGCCATTGTCAACAGATGTGGGAACCTCCAAGCGGCTAGCATCCTTGTGGAGAAAATAGTGGGTTCTGTCGAGCTGCATGCGAAAAATGGGCTTTATCGAGTCATTCATGAGGAACTGTATGCTCATGCATGTGGCCAGAGGGGTTTTATCATGATAGAGGTGCTGATCGATCTTCTTCTTGCAGCTTGCTTTGGTGATCTCGTTGTCGGTGGTCATGTAGCTGAGGATCAATTCTGCAACGGTCATGGTCACGCAGCAATACGAGTACTTGCGCAAGCCTCCGGTAAAAGCAACAATCATTGAGTTGGGAGAGCCCTTGTAGGTGACGATCATGGAATAGTCCTGGTTCACAGGCTCACTGGACAAGTAAATCACTGAAACAACGCGAGAGCTGCCGACCTTAGGGATATTGAGGTAGACATCGGTGCTCAAATAAAAGTCGTTGATAGAGGCGACGTCGTCAGGAATAAGCGAATGCACCACGAAGTTCTTCTTCAAAAACGTGATCAAGTCGAACTTGGCAAACTGGTCTATACTGACGTTTAGCTGCGGGAGGAACTCGTCCGGAGGTGACTGGCCCGAAATTGTAGAGTTTCTGGCGCTTGCAACGGTCAACAGGGACTGCGACTTCATTAGTCTCCCCGGTGTTGCAGATGCCTTCCGCTGAAGGTTCTCCTGGAGGTCTCTGATGGCTAGGTCTATGTCTGATAGAAGAAACAGCAAGCGGTCAGTGAGCTCGGCGGAATCGAACCTCACAAATGACGAGGCATCAGTTTGCAAAGTATACGTCAAGGAGTCGGCGAAACGCTGGGCCAACTCCTTATCCGAGTAGTGCTTCAAGAACTTCTTCAATATCTTCTTGACAGCGATCTTTTGGACCAAGATAAACTTGTTCAATTTCTTGACTTCGATGGAGTCATCATTGATGATGCTGTAGTGTAGGGTATTGAGACTATCGAGTTGAGTCACCACCGAGGCGCTTTCTGTTCGTAGCCTGTTGAACTGGCGCCGGTGATCCGTTAGTTTCCTCGACAACTCACCCGATTTCGTGTTAACGAAGAGATTGAGGAACTCGAAGTTTCTGAGGAAAATCTGATACAAGGCTTTTAAGTCGGGCGACGTACTTTGAGTGGCGTTTCTGATGTGGGCCTTGAGGTCATTGTAGTCCAAGTTGTACAGCTTCCATTCGGGAATAGAAAGATGAGAAAGGTTTTTGCCAAACTTCATCAAGACAGACGTGGGCGACCAAGATGGCTTGCAAACTGAGGCTGGCGGTAGGAACTAGGAGGTCGGAAAGTTGCAGGGGTCAGAGGTATGCATCAGCGTTATTAAAGTTCTTCTTGAAAGGATACGGCGCTAGCGGGTGCAGGACTGACGAGATTATCTCTTGCGTAGGTGCATGATGTGAAAAATAAAGGGCGCACGGAAAGAAGGCTGGAGTGCGATTTCGCTCCTCGGTGACTACCGCGTCGTGCAACACTAGCCACGAGAGTCCGGACACATGAAACTGGAAATGGCGGCCAGGGCACTTAGAAAAGAAGATGGAGCCGTTGGATCTCGGGACCTACTCCGCGCAGATAGTTGAAACGTCCGTCTCACGTTTCGTATTGCACGGAGGCGGTCCGCATGTCCAGTGCAGGCCGGGCCGATGCGAACGCCTCGGTCCGCAGGAAATGCACTGCAAAGGGACATCAACTGCAACACGATCATGTACGGGGTGCAGAGCAGCTGGGTACGTGGGGGAGGCCGCACGCGGATCCCTCCAGCTTTGAGTGATTATGATGCTACGAAGCGGCAGTGATATGAAGCAGGCCGTGACGGCCTCGGCCATATTTGCTGGTCCTGTACGATAACTTGGGTGCGCAGGTTCTCGACGACAGCGCGGACCAGCTTGGAGCGGAACGCGAGCCTCGAATTGTTGAGTCTATTGACATGTGCCAATTCCGCATGCAGCTTAGGAAATAAGACGCATTCCAGCAAGGCACTCTGGCGTATCCGCAGCTCTGATAGGCTGTTGAGATGCGGCCTCGTATTTTGCGATGCAAGTTGCAACGTTTAATTAAGATTGTAATGACGCCGATGGCTGACTCCACTGGTTAATTGCATGAGCATTCTGAAACACGGATGAACCTGAAACTCATGCACCAGTAAACATGGTGAAACAGATGACCGAGTACACATTAAACACACCAGACACATTGAGTAGCATAGAGCACCTAAGTACTGGAGAGTATTAAAAGTGGAGTACTGAAAAGTGGAGTACTGGGAAAGTATTAAAAGTGGAGTACTGGGAAAGTATTAAAAGTGGAGTACTGAAAAGTAGAATACTGAAAAGTAGAATACTGAAAAGTAGAATACTGAAAAATGGATTAGTGAAAAATGGATTAGTGAAAAATGGATTAGTGAAAAATGGATTAGTGAAAAATGGATTACTGAAAAGTAGAATACTGAAAAGTAGAATAATAAAAAGTGAAGTACTGAAAAGTAGATTAATGAAAAGTGAAGTACTGAAAAGTAGAATACCAAAAAGTAGAAGAGTACTGGAAAGAGAGTACTGCAATAAAACTATACCAAAAACAAACCTAGTACACTTACCCTTCACTCGCCGATCTTTGCACCGTAGTCAACTCTTCCGACCATAACTTCTACATGCACGACCACGCCAAGTCAAGTACCAAAACTCAGCTTTAAACTGCAAGCGTCGTGTAAAATCATACCCTCTCACTAGTCATGTGTCAGAGGCCTATCCGCACTTCCGTGAGGCTTCCTATTGGCGCTCGGTGCTCTCCATGTGCGGGGTCACATGACCCCATGCTGAGAAGACTCACCGATAGAGTTCGCGGAAGTAGGCCAATCGCACGTGATATGACACCTACTGGCCCGGTGCAAGGCGGGTTGCCTGCAACCTTAATCGGGTGACTGTTGCCAAACAGTCGCCTGAAGTAGCTCCACACAATCGTGTGTCGGTCGGCTTTGTCCGGAAATCCCTGTCCCGCCGGGCCCGTTTTGGAGCTCCACGTCGCTAGCCAATGGCAGGCGCACCAATGCTATTATCGCTGGACACGTGAGATCACTCAATGCTCGAAAATTTTGCAGCATGCCAGTACGCAGGAATGACTATCTCTAGTATGGGGAATCCATTACTTTAGTCAGTCCCTCCCGAGTTTTTTTTACCTCTAGCCGCTACCTTTTCTTCTCCTCAAAGCGAATTTTATTCTCGTGTGCACGTTTTCTTTCCCAGAGCCGTCGTGACATCTGAACATCCTTTGCTGGTGCTACACTCCCCTTAGGTCTTATCAGCTGTGCTTTGATACGCCCTGTGAATATTGCCCACGCCTGGACACCCGCAGTCGCTCAAAGGTACACCGGTGAACCCCAACCCAAATGTCTATTTCACAAACCGAAGCGATTGCTTCTGTGATCAGCAGCGTTGGATCCCGCTTGTTTGGTACGCAGCCTACCAAGGCCGTTGCCTCCTCATTTGCGCAGTATGCCCCGGAGTATACTCCTTTGGTCGAGTCCAACGAGCCCTTTTCCTTAGTTGCTGCCTCCATAGATGAAACCGAAGACAAGCAACCTGTCACCATCACGACCGACTCCGCCACGTTGTTCAAAAACTTGCCGTTTTTGACCTTGTCTGCCTACAGATCCAACCCCGTGGTCATTCACGTTGAGATCGCATCTTTTGACTACAGCATTATCACTTCCTTGACCGACTCTAGATACACCATCTTCGTCTCCCAAACCCCCAAAGATGCATTCTTCTACTCCCAAGCTGCATATGCTACTGCCAAGGCCTTGAATGAGACCGTGTTCCACTTCTATGCGCCAAGCAACGTGAAAGACCTCTCAGCCATTCCAAAGTCCGTCATTCCCGAAGGCATAATCGGCTTCACTGAGGCTCTTAACGAATTCGGCATCAAGCTGTTCCTGGCTCTAAATTCGCTGAGCAACGCCAAGGATGCTATAGTTTTCTTGGGGCAGGTCACTCCAGAACTCATCAAGGCTGTTTCCACGCAACACGCTTTGATCTACAGCGTCAATGTGTTCCATCCTCTAGATTTGAAAAGGTTGCTCACAATCATCCCTTCTTCCGTGGTGAATTTGACTTTTGTTGAGCAGTCCTTCAAGAACACTTCCTTCTCTCCTCTCCTTTTGGAGTTCTTCAAGAACTACCCATCCCATCAACACTTGAAGAACTTTAGCAAGGTTGTGGGTGCCAAGTTGGGCTATGTCACTGCTGCAAATGTCCAGAGTGCTGTGAACAGCTTGTTGGCAAACACCAGATCTGACGCACCAGTCCAAAACGTCTCTTTCGGCAAGATCACTGAGTTGACTACTAAGTCTTACCAGGACAAGTTGACCCAGAAGGTAGCCGGTCAGAAGAAAGTGTACGAATTGGAGCAGGCCTACTTGAAGGTATTGTCTCAAGTCAACGAGAACGCTTACGTTTTAAACGATTTCGAAGAAAAAAACGTCGGCGGTGCTTCCAATCCTGAGTTTGGCTATGGTTCGTTCTTGTCTTCGAAGATTGACCAAGACAACTTCGTTACCTTGGTGTCTGACTCCATTCAGAAGAGAGAGTTTAGTTCATTGAATAATGAGAGTTTGATCGACTTGTTGTCGCAATGGTTGCTCAGCTTTGGCGAGCGCAAACCTTTCTCTAAGGTGAAAGAAATTCTCAAGATCTTGGAGTCTGACGACAGCGAAGCCGCTACGAAGATTCTCAGCAAAAAGGAACACTTTGACATTAGATCCAACTGGTTAGTCGGCTCAGATGCTTGGTCCTACGACTTGGGCTCTTCGGGTGTTCACAATGTTGTGGCATCTGGCGAGAACCTCAACATGTTGATCATCGATTCCGAGCCTTTCTCTTCCAAAAAGGCCGGCTCAATCAGAAAAAAGGACGTTGGATTGTACGCCATGAACTATGGAAACTGTTACGTCGCCTCTATTGCTATTTATTCCTCATACACGCAGGTTTTGCAAGCCTTCATTGAGGCTGAGAAGTTCAATGGTCCTTCCATTGTTTTGGCATACTTGCCTTACAAGACTGAGAACTCGGATGTTTTAAGCATTTTGAAAGAGACCAAGGCTGCGGTGGATGTTGGATACTGGCCATTGTACAGATACGACCCATCTTTGGAAGACGACAGCAGGTTCAAGCTCGACTCTTCTTCTTTAAGAACCCAATTAAAGGCTTTCTTGGACAGGGAGAACAAGTTGACTTTGTTGGCCCAGAAGAACCCAGAACTCCTGAGAAACCTCACCGCCTCTGCTAACAGCGAAATCAAAAAACAACAGAAGGAACTTGAGGACAAATCCTACAAACAATTGTTGCAGGGATTGTCAGGTCCTCCTTTGACTGTCGGTTTCGCTTCTGATGGTGGTACTGCCGAGGCAGTTGCAAAAAAAATCAACAGACAGGCTTTGGGAAGAGGCTTGAAATCTGTTGTCTTATCAATGGACGATATTTCCGTGGAGGACTTGCCTTTGGAGACTAATCTTATTCTCGTTTCTTCAACAGCTGGACAGGGTGAATTTCCTAACAACGGTAAGGCATTCTGGGATGCTTTAAAGCAATCTCAAGATTTGGACTTGTCGAGCGTCAAGTTCTCCGTTTTTGGTTTGGGAGACTCCAAATACTGGCCAAGAAAAGAGGACAAGCACTACTACAACAAGCCCGGCCAAGACCTTTATGAAAAATTAAAGTTCTTCGGCGCCGCTGAATTGGCCGAACTCGGTTTGGGTGATGATCAGGATCCCGATGGATACAGTACTGGATTCGAGGCATGGATCCCTCAAATTTGGAAGGCTTTGGGTGTCGACAATGTTGAAGGTGTGGAGGAACCCAAGCCTCTCACCAATGAGGACATGAAGATTGCGTCGGACTTTTTGAGAGGAACTATCGCTGAAGGCTTGAGAGACGAATCAACTGGAGCTATTTGTGCAGTTGACCAACAATTAACCAAGTTCCACGGGATCTACATGCAAGACGATCGTGATATCAGAGATGAGCGCAAAGCTCAGGGTCTCGAGCCAGCTTACTCCTTCATGGTGCGTCTCAGATTGCCTGGGGGCTACGCCACTCCAAGGCAGTATCTCAAGCTTGATGAACTCGCGGATGTCAGAGGTAATGGAACCTTGAAGATTACCACACGTGCCACTTTCCAACTTCACGGTATCGTTAAGCACAACATGAAACCAGCCATCAGAGGTATGAACTCAGTCTTGTTGGATACCTTGGCTGCTTGCGGAGATGTTAACAGAAATGTGATGGTTTCTGCTTTGCCAGAAAACGCTAAAATCCACAGTCAGGTCGCAGAAACAGGTGCATTGATTTCCGAATACTTGTTGCCACAGACAACCGCTTACCATGAGATTTGGTTGGAGGGCGCTGACGAAAGTGACCAGCCAGGTGATAGAGAGGCATGGGAGAACCGTAAAGATGGTCCAAAAAAGAAGAAGACCATGGTCGCAGGTGACGCTTTGGTTGACTTTGAGCCACAGTACGGACCCACATATCTTCCAAGAAAGTTCAAGATTGTTATCACTGTTCCTCCTTACAACGACGTGGACGTCTACGCTCACGACATCGGTTTGATAGCCATCGTCGAGGACAATGAAGTGATTGGTTACAATCTTGTTGCTGGAGGTGGTATGGGATCCACTCACAACAACGTCAAGACTTACCCAAGGACAGGATCTATGTTCGGTTACGTGGCCAAGGAGAAGGTTCATTTGGCATGCGAGAACATCATGCTCGTTCAAAGAGACAACGGTGACAGAACTAACAGAAAGCATGCCAGATTGAAGTATACCATTGACGATATGGGAGTTGAAACGTTCAAAAAGACCGTTGAAGAGTACTGGGGCGACAAATTCGAGGAGCCTAAGCCATTTGAAATCAAGAGCAACATCGACTACTTTGGCTGGGTGAAGGATGAGTTGAACTACAACCATTTCACTGCCTTTATTGAAAACGGACGTATCGAGGATACCCCAGAGTTGCCTCAAAAGACCGGTTTGAAGAAGCTCTCCGAGTATCTCATTGAAAATAACTTGTCGGGAGAATTCAGACTCACCGGTAACCAGCACTTGGTGATCTCCAACATCGAGGACAAGGATGTTCCAGCCGTCAAGGACTTGCTCGCAAAGTACAAGTTGGACAACACCAATTTTAGTGCGTTGAGATTATCCTCGTCGTCATGTGTGGCGCTTCCAACCTGTGGATTGGCCATGGCTGAGTCTGAGCGTTACTTGCCCGAGTTAATTACCAAATTGGAGGCCGCATTAGAGGAGTACGGATTGAGACACGACTCTGTTGTTATGCGTATGACCGGTTGTCCTAACGGATGCGCCAGACCCTGGGTCGCCGAGGTGGCCTTGGTTGGCAAGGCCATGGGCGCCTACAACTTGATGTTGGGAGGAGGCCACCACGGTCAAAGATTGAACAAGATCTACAAGTACTCCATCAAGGAGGATGAGATCTTGTCCATACTCAAGCCCTTGTTCAAGAGATGGAGTTTGGAGAGACAAGAAGGTGAGCCATTTGGTGATTTCTGCATTAGAATTGGTGTTATCAAAGAGACCACGGAGGGCAAGTTCTTCCATGAGGGAATTCCAGAGGACGCATAGACGACATTAAGTTTTATTATACAATACACGAGCTAACATACACGAGCTAACATACACGAGCAACATACACGAGCAACATACACGAGATAAGCATAAGATAACTGTACTATAAGTAAAGCCAAAACTGAGTCCACAGTACCATCACGCGCAAGCACTAGTCGTTCTGAAGCACTGGCACTCTTACTCTCAAATATTCCGCTTGAGCCGACGAACGCCTGCAATCGTCGGTGGGCAAGTTCTTTCTAGACTCAACACCTCTTGAATCGGAACTTCTCGGATAGTCATGCTGACCTTGTTCAACCTCCGGAGAATCTTCCTCTCGGAGTTCTTGGCAACCTTCGCCGCGAGATCTCTCAAAAGCCGGCTGTGACTGTTTTTCAACGCATGTAGCTCTGCTAGTAGCTGCTCCTTTTCTGCCTGTGTGACACGGATGGCCATCGGATGCCCAGAGCCCCCAACGCACGCTGCGCTATAAACAGCGCCGAATCGTTGTTCGCACGACCTCGCAAGTCGCCTTCAGCTCCACAACCTCAGACAGAGCTCACCACAGCACACACTTCAGCAACACAATCCAAGATGGTTCTCGAGGCGACTATGATAGCAATTGATAACTCCGAGTACATGCGGAACGGAGACTACCCCACCACCAGGTATGACGCCCAGATCACCGCCATGGAGTTCATCTTCCAAAACAAGCTCAACTCCAACCCAGAAAACACCGTGGGTCTATTATCGTATGGAGGCAAGGACCCTCAGGTTTTATCCACATTGACCACCGATTTTGGAAAGATTTTGTCGGGGGCCCATGGCACGAAAATCAGTGGCGAGAACCATTTCTCCAGTGGAATCCAAGTTGCAGCGCTAGCCTTGAAACACCGCCAGAACAAGGTACAGAGCCAGCGAATCATTGCTTTCGTGGGCAGCCCGATTACTGAGACGGAGAAGGAATTGGAGAAGTTGGCCAAGAAAATGAAGAAGAACAACGTCGCCGTGGACGTGATCAATTTTGGCGAGGAAAGCGTCAACACCACCAAGTTGGAGAAATTCCATCAAGCCATCAATAACCACGACAACTCGCACTTGGTGACGATCCCACCCGGGCCTAGATTGTTGTACGAGGTGATCTCTACGTCGCCCATATTGGTGGAGGACGGATTCGACGTCGGCGAATCAGGCGATTTCTTCGGCGCTGGCGGCGTTGATGCCAATATGGACCCAGATTTGGCATTGGCATTGAGATTATCTCTAGAGGAAGAGAGGAGCAGGCAAGAAAGAGAGGCAGCGGAAGCGAAGGGTGGCGACTTGGCCAAGATAGAGGAAGAAGACGAGGGGAGAAAGGAGGACAAGGGAAAGACAAGCTGAACTACATGTTAGATTGCTAATGTGTTAATTTGCTGGTGTCCACTCTGCCCCATGCAGTCAATCCAGATCCAGGCATTTCTCTCGATGCGAATTACCGGCGTCTTCTCAAATTTTGTAACGCATAGTCTTTGTGGCACGCAAGACCCACACGAACTTCTTCCCGCAAAGCTTAGTTATCGTCGACTTGAGATGTACTCGAAGACCGCTGTCAAGAAGTTGCCGCTCATCCCCGACTTCTCGAGGCATTGGTACACTCTGACTGAAATGTCTCGTTCGCAGTTTGATCATCGATACTCCACAGTACGTAATCCCATATTATGATGCTTTTAACCCACCACTAAGACTAGGCCAAGCAGAATTTATCCGAGGTGTCCCGACCAAATTGCTTGAAAAATGTGGACTTCTTCGAACCTCCCCGCCCAGACACCAAGACCACGCATAGTGAAAGCGTAAAGCCATTTTTGACCCTACAACACTGGGAGAGCCGAAAGGTCTTTAGGCACATGGTGCGTAATCTCCGTAAGTCTTTTGGGGAACTCAGCGTAACTGTGTCGATAGTACACGAAGATACAGTTTTCACTCAGTACGAGTCGGGCTTTCCCTACACCGAGACCCCCAGATGTGTCCTGTTGGACGCACACGCGATACTATCCAGAGACTTTTTTTACTTGAGTGATGCCTCTAAGGATTGGCGAACTCGTGACAACCCGTTTGTCACGGGGCCACCGCACATCAAGTCTTATTATGGGGTTAGGCTCGAGACGTCTTCAGGTATACCGATTGGCGTTCTAGCAGTCTTCAGTAGTAGTCCCAGACAATTTGCTCTCGATAAGATAGGAGTATTGTCAAAGTATGCGTCCCGGTTCATGGAGCATTTGGAAACTCCCTATGAAGAGCTTGAGCTCGAACGCAGCAAGCGATTGCTCAACCAGTACAGCAAAAATGATGTAGAGTTGATTGAGCTCTCAGCAAAGTTAGGCAGAGCAACTAGCCCTGGCGGCTACTTAACAATCTTCGAGAGAGACGGGTCTGGAAGCGCATACTCTGGAAACAGAATCTTCAAGTGGAACTGTGACCCAGCTCTGAACAGACACAGGTACTTCTTGCCCGATCCTTTGGTAAAGGAATTGACGCAGAGTATCAAAAACTTGACAGAGGAGAATGAGATTATGGTGTTATTGGCCAAATCCATTGCTAGGTATGAGAAACTAGACTTTGTATGCATCATTGCGATAAAAGTCGCCTTTGAGGTGATGGCAGATGCCAAGCGAGCAGACGTGAGCCTCGGTCTCTCAAGATTAAAGGCACGCACTCTAGTGGACTCGGGAAGGTTTGTTTTCCTGGTACTTGCCCAATCGAGCGAAAACTTCGACATTGCTAAGACCGACATGGAGGTTTGGCAGAAAACCACGACGAGTGAGTATGGATATGTCATGGAGTCAGCTCGCGATATGAGCCTCTTTGCTTCAGGCATGACGGTATCAATTTCTGGCCCCGATGTGCGGATCTCTTCAGCCCCGAAAACGAGCTCCGAAATTGTCAGCAAGTCTCCGGCCCGTTCCAGTACGGTAGTGTTGGGGGCCTTCAGTAAAGCAGAAGGTGTCTTCAGCGCGCTGAAGATGTCACGTATACATGACCATGCCCAGGTGTATTTGAGGGCATGCGCTAAGCGGTAGAATCACATGCCCATCTCGTTCATGATATCCAACTCAGCCTGGTGCTCATCCTCAGGAACAGAATTCTGGTTTGAGAAAGGAAGAAGATCACTTTCATCGAAATCATCGAAAGAAACGTCCTCGTCCTCAGCCTGCACAGGTGCCGTGGTGGGGCGACTTGCGGGTTCATTCTCCTCCGCATCGTCTTCATCCCCTATGAATAGTCCATTGGTAGACCGCCGATTCACAGATAAGAAGCCCCAGTCGTCTTCATCACTTTCAGATGCGTGGCCTTCAGCACTGCCCTGGACGTCAGCAGCGTCGGTTGAAGCAGGCGGTGGGTTCTCAGTATCCAGGCCTTCGGAATCATCATGCTCCACGATAATGCCTTTTTCAATCTTCAAGCGTCTGATTTCAGCATTGATAAGAGATCTTCGATAGTCTCTCACGGCGGACGACTTGTGGTTTCTGAGGATGCGTAGACAGTCCTCGAAGTTGGCTCGGGGGAAGAGTCCATGGCACCAGAGTTGGTAGAACAGAAGAACCTTCTTGAGGTTTTCGGTCTCAGTGGCAATCTTGAGCTGCTGGGCGGCGCTTTTTGACAAGCCCCTGCTCTTCTCCGCATACCGCCTGTCATTTTGTTTGAATGCCTTCAGTAGTTTGCGGTAATTCTGTCTGATCTGCGGGAGACCCCTATTGTTTTCGAACAAAAGCTCGTCGGTTAGCTTCGGAATTTTGAGTGGCCGGCCAAGCTTGATTGGCTTGTCTAAGCCCAAGGAGTCCGCCTGTTCCAGCATCTCCAGTGGCTGTGATGTGAAGCACACGCGACGCGCTATAGCCCAGGACGAGACGCACGTGACTCCATGATGCTGGATCAGGGCAGATATCTGTGAAGACAAGGTTATGGTGAACGGTGTACGACAAGTTGGATAGTTCTAGGTAGTTCTACAGCTTTAGGTAGTTCTAGAGTTCTACGTCGTTCTATAGTTCTACGTAATTCCAGAGTTCTAAGTAATTCCAGAGTTCTACGTAGCTCTAGGTTCTAGGGCGTTTTCAGTTCTCAGGCCCGTTCAGCCCGCCTCCGTACGTTGTGTCGAGGTCGGGAGCTGGCTGATCCCACGTGGGACCAAGCGTCTCGGCAAACATTGTGTTCTCTCGTAAAGCCACAGTTTCAGGATCTTGGTGGACGGTTACTCAATGGAAAGTGTGGAAGCGCAAGCCAATCCGGAACTATCTGCAAGCCACCTTGTGAAACAAAACGGCACTTCCCCAAATTTCTGCAAATGCACCCCGACTAAAAACACAACAGCCTTACAACAATAGCGCCAAATACATAAACAATAGGGCCAAAGAAAGTGGCTACTGCATCCAGGAACATATTCCCCATGAAACATTTTCCTTCAAGTAGAAGTGCACCCGAAGACTTAGGCGGTGCGGCGTCTCTGCATGGGCTAAGACGAAAGCGACAGTTCGGTTGGGTGCGGTTCCGCAATGGGGCGAATTACTCCCGATACAGTAAGTCATTCGGACTACAAGCATTGCCGCGCGCAGGCTCATTGCATCTTGCGGCTTCCTTTGTTACGTGCGGTAATCGCTACCCCATATTCCTCCCTGAGACGGTCACGTTTGCTACTTGGTTCCATCGTGTGCTGGCGCCTCTAATTAATAGCATTTTCATTTGTGCTGCTCCTGGCATTATTTTACGCTCGCTGTGTCGACATTGATCAACTAGTCCTACCCCGAATGTTTGCGATACATCCCTTGTTGTCCGTGCTATCATTTTGGTTCCCCCTAATACTATCGGCCAAGGCACTACTGAAGCCGAACAAGAACATCCAGTTTCTCTTGTTGTATTGGATATCCTATGTTGCCATATCCAATGTGCAATACTATCTCCTAGAACTCAATCTTCTCCCGTTCAAAAGTTTGGTTTTGGTGTTGGGGGACTTGGTGGAGTTGTGGTTGTTCTACTCCCACGGGTGTCTAGTCCTCGCGTACTACTACCTCCCCAAGCTCGTCAAGCAGACGGAAAGCAAATCGGCCATCGATACCTTGGATCACCAATTCATTGATCCCTTTGTGTCGACGTTTGTGGTTCGGAATGCCTTCGTGCAGAGCCTTCTCCATTTGGTGTCCATCAAGATCCCGCCTATTGACGATTTGATGCACTTCAACAGAGAATTGTGCAAGCACTTTACCTCCAAGCAAAGGAGGCTAAGTTTCTTGGCCTTCAGCGTGGAGTACTTTTGCTACATGGACCTGCCCACGCAGCTCCACTCCCGCTACCTCAAGTCCGAGAAGCTCATACGCGACTTGAGCTCCAGCGTGCTGAGAGCCGCAACTGCCAGCGCTCAGAAGACAACCAGCTACCTCGAAACGCCCTCTTCACACGAGTCGGTGGCGAGCGACCCCATAGTGTGTGACTCCTTCGACGATGTTGTTTACACCCCACGCCAGTACTCGTCCCGCAATGCAACCCCCAAGGACATGAACCCGTCGTCGAAAGCCGCCTTGGATTCTGCCATCAACTTCGTATCGCAGCGAAATTACCCGAAACCTGACACTCTTGATAATGGCCAGACACTGGTGCTCCCGAAGGTGCGCTCTCTTGGTCAGATGGACACGGGCCGCAAGAAGACTTCGCCTCGCCAGGCAGCGAACGGCGAACGTCTTGAGCCCCCGTATCCTTTACGTTCAGGGAGCGGGTGAGCCCATGTCATATTTAATAAGTATCAGCTTACAAGGACGCTGCATGTAGGCTCGACCAAGATGTAGACGTCTGGTATGGACTCGCGCATCCTGTGATGTCATCTTCGCAGATGCTCGTAGTTGACACACCGATGCCGCCCTTGTATCTATGTGAAAACCTACCGAGATTGCGCAAGATCTCGGTGCATATCGACTTAGAGCAGAAGTACGACAAGCTCAAAAACATAGCTTTACAGGAAGCTACTCTTCTCCTAACTTTCGGCGTGCACCCACTCCACACCGGCCTGAGTTCAGCTACAGTCGAGCAAGTCTCTGTTCCACTACCTTGCCCCAACCCACCGACACATGCCCGAATTGAAAGCATAGCTCCTCGAAAAAAGGCTCTACTCATAGACATTGCCTGTGACAGCGGCCAGCTGGGTGACAAGACGTCTAACTTCATGAACCTATGCAATGCGAACAACATTTGGTCGGTCAAGGACCTCTTGAACAAAACCCCACGAAACAGCGAAGGAATCAACGAGTTTCTTTTTCTCTGTCGGAAATGTGACGCAACTCTCTTGAGCTCGGCGTCGTACAAATTTGTGGATATGCCGCTGGAGTTCTGGCACGAGATGATGGATTTCTGGCATTGTCATAAGCCCCATGAGGAGCACCATAATCACACTCAGAAAAATTACGACGGAAAAATCGTGCCCCGGCCAGGCTTCGTCAACGTTGGGTCTTCGTATCTACAAGTGGCGGGACTCGACTCCCATTGCAAGAAGTGCAGGTGCTCTCTAGGCAAAGTCGACGGCAATGTGCTCCAGATACACAAGTGGCGATTGAAGCTTGCTTACGACGAGAAGGTGGAGAGCTACCCTCCATATCTCTTTGTATACTTTTCCCTCTTGGACAAGATCAATTCATCTGGCACACGAAAGTTCGCTATCGCTACGCCGGACTCGCCAGAAAAGTTGGCGGTGTGGGTTACAAGCGTCGGTCTCGATGTGTCGTTCGGAGGGCACACTCTCTCCGACTGCCTCAAAATCCTCTACAGACGTGACGACGCTGATGCCGAAGATGCGTTGGTGGTGCCCTCTGAGGTGTGGACTGCATTCAAAGAATACTTGTCTAGAATCAACGCCATGTTGCCGGCATTGCAGAGGGAGGTTCACATGGTTGAGGCCGAACAGAAGGTCGATTACAGGATGGCATACCTATGCTCGCAGTTCGAAGAGGCAGATTCATAGATGTTCGATTATATCCTTCACCACCGGAACGACCTGCTTTCTCGAAGCTTGCGTGTTGCCTTGGTTGTAGACGCGGAACACCGTGCTTCGGTTGACAGCAGCAAGAGCCGTCGAGATGGATTCGTCATTGTATAGAGCGTCATCTAGCTTCAATGCAGAAGCATGCTCGGCCAAGTCCTCAAGGCTGCGGTCGTCTGTGGCGTAGCAGAACTCCCTAGAGTACACCTTGTTGTCCTTTCTGGTGTAGGACAGTGTGATAACCATGGCATCTAAGTGGAAAGCACGGCGCATTTGCTGGAAGGCTTTGAGGACATCGTCAGATGAGTACTTCGTCAACACCCACGAGATAGGCTTCAGAATGGAGCTGAAGCCAATGCTGGCCGTGCCACCCGACCTCTTCTCGAACGTGAACTGCTTGTAATCTTTGCGCAAGACGTCAAAGATGGAAAAACCACCCAAGTCTTTTTTGGCACTTTTCAAGACGGTGTAGAAACCGTCGAGGTTGCCGGGTTGGACAACCATGTTCGGCAACTGGGCCGCGGAGAGGATCTTCTTGTACTCGTCGAACGCCTCAAGATCGCCCTTTTCAACCTTCTGCGTCATGTTCGAGGTGTCAATCAAGAGAGGGCCCAAAAGCAAGTCTGCAACCTCGGCGTCGATTGCTCCGGCAATTTGAGATCTCCAGTAGTTGAACACCAAAGCAGAGCACGAGCCATTGCTCTGGATGATACGGGGGCTCGCATCCCTGAACACATTCTCGTCTGCATGGTGGTCAATGATGGCAGTAACCTCGAGCTTTTTCTGGTGATAGAGTTCCCACAAGAACTCGCCCTGGACATTGCAGTGGTCAACAAGCGCAAGCTCCACTTTGCTGGCGGACCCACGAAGTAACTCTTCGACATCATCCAAGAAGAAAAGGCTGCTGCTTGTGATAGCGTGGCGGCTCAAGAGCAACACGATGTCTTTTCTGAGTTTCAACTCGTCCCTGCTGATGTTCACCAAGGGTAGGAAAGGCTGTTTGTCCGGGTTCTTGGAGTGGTAGAAGTATGCATAGGATATGGCGCTGACCACGGAATCCATATCCGCCGACTGGTTTCCCGTCACGAACTTCAACGCGAGAGACGTTTTCAGCTGTTGCTTGAAGCCATCCAAGATGCTTTTGAGTGACATTTGGGAAGAAACCAGATGCGCGCCGCACACTGAGAGAATACGTCTATTCAGTCTATTCTACGTATCAAAGAAAATTGCATATTATCCATAGGTCGCCAACATATCGTTTCAGACCCTTTACTTGGCATAATGTAAGCTGATGTCTAGCCATTGTCTGTTGCGGATCTGCTCTGGAGGCAAGGTAAAGTTACCGTACGTGATAGCCCTGAAGTACCAGAAGAACCAGATCACACCTGCACTGACGACAACCGTAAAGAGAACGAGCTTGGTCTTGTCAATGCCCTGGGGACTCACGCCTCTCTGGACGGAATTGGTCCGGTTGAGGCAGAGGAACTCGATGAATCCTCCGGTGAACATAGCAGCAACCAAGTGTGCTGGCAAGTAGTGGTGCAAGAACTTCTGTCTGTTCATCAAGTAGAAGGGGAAGTAGTGTGCCGCCCAGCCAATGAAGAGGAATCCCAAAGTGTTGTACAATCTGGATTTCGCAGCATTGCTCAAAATGTGGTAGTTCCGGCGTGTGGTGACGACATCTGCTAGAACGAAACCGGCATAGATGGCTAAAAATCCAACCTGGATCCAGAATCCCACAATGTTGCCGATGAAGAAGATCTGCTTGCGCTCGTCGTTGTCATTCCAGAAAGACACCCCTGACATGGCAAGAGGCCAAGAGTCTGGCTGCGATGCAAAAGGGTGCTCCGACGTCAACTGGTTGTTGTGTAAAAACATCAAGCCTTGGAGCTCGTACCACTTCTTGAAAAATGACATCTTCTTGACCAGTTTGGGCACGACTTTGTTTCTTGGATCGTCTTCAGTCAAACTGACGATGTTGTCAATGGTCCAGATGTTGTCCAGATCCTGTACCTTCTTGTTACCACTGACCTCCTGGTGCTCGAGTGCCCAGTCCGGCAAGAGTTCGTCATCGTGTGTCCACATGGCAACAACCGTGTCCACGTGAACAAGCCTCAATGGCGTGGCCTTGCTCTTGACAACTTTCCTCTTGTTGTTGGTGCTCTTTCCTCCCTCGGAGAAACGCAACCGGAACAAAGTTTCATTGTACCTAGTTTCGGGAACGTCGCCATGGACAACCACAAACTCTTCGTTCGTGGCCTTCAATGGGGACGCCACATCGTGAGTTAACAAAAAGCCTCCAGTTCCAACATGCTTCAAGCGAATAGCGTCATTGGTGTAAACTGCCTCACCGGCCTTGGCTCCGTTCGAAGGCACAATTTGCCACTGGGAGTTCAAGTCTTCAAGCTCGTTTCCATTCTGGTCTTGTATACACGTGACTTGTTGCAAGTTAGACGAGATTCTTCCATTCTCGTAACGCAATGGGTACACCAAGTCATGAGAATGCAAGAATGATTCGGTTTCGGTGTGCTTGAAAGTAACGATGTCAAAGTAGTTCACCTGCCTGGCTGTTTTGGCCAATGGCGACTCCTCCAATGTCTCTTGGAAATCGGAGGACATGAAAGCATCTCCAGGACCGGATCTGGTCAAAATCAGGAAATGCAAGTAGAACCAGTAGAGGTAGATGCAGAACGGAAAGACAATCAAGGAGACAAACCTAGCCAAGAAGTGCTGGGCAAATCTCTCGAGGGTGAGTCCTCTCTTGATGTCCAACAAAATCCAGAGCTCGTGCACCACCGCAATACCAATAGTAAAGTACGTGAACACACCAACGTATTTAGTAGAGATCACGCAAGATAATCCGAGCCCGGTCAGAAGCAACCACACCCACCACCATTGAGTGAATGGCACGCGGCGATAAGTGCTGAATTTGCAGTATGCATACATTGTCAAGGCCACACTTAAGATCAAGGTTGCGTCCAACAAAATCAATCTGGAGTCAATGACTTGGGCGTTGTCAAAGGCAATGAGCACGGAAGAAACCACGCAAGCGAGAACAGAAAACTTGAGTGTCTTCATGGTCAAGAAAACCACGGGAACAACCGCAGTTCCCTGGATCGCCAGTAATGCACGATATGCAATGTATGGCACTTTATTTGTAATGTAGTTGTCTCCGATGTTCTCGAACTTGAACTTTCCGTCATAACCGACTAACCATCCAGCAAAAGCGATGAGCAATTTGGCGAAAGGTGGGTGCAAATCGAAGAAGTAGGTGCCTTCCAAGTAGTAGGAGGCAAATTTTCCAAAGTGAACCTCGTCAAAGACGACTTTGTCAGGAAAGCCCAAGATTCTAAATCTGACATATGCGCCAAGTAGTGTGACGATTGCCAAGGCGACCCAGTAGTGGAAGTCCGGGTCTTTGGCTGGCACAGCAAACTTTTCCTCAATTGAGTCCACGGCTCCTGAAAACTCAGGAGTCGCAGCCTTCTTACCTCTTCTCTTAAGAGTCTGAGACATGTTGATGCAAACCAGTGAACTTGAATGCGAGTTGTTCTTTCGAAAATGTCACGTCAATTGTTCAGTCACGTGGACTCCAACGCGCGACAGCGCAAGGCTTTGACACACGGCCTCCCATCACATCAATTTCTTGGATCTCTTTTGGTACCCTCCGCGTCCTTTAACTATGGGCATGCTTGCCGAGGATGCTTGGCGTGGAAGAATAGAGCTGTTTTGCTTGGACGGTTGAGTAGGCGTGTTGCTTGTAGAGGGTATTGACGACAGAGACAGGCTCTCAACCGATGCGTGTGATCCGCGCTTCGCAGCGATACTTCCGCTTCCAAAGTATTCACCGTTGACTTCGTTTGCAGTGGCCTTGTAGCTGGCGGGCCAGTTGGAGCTTCCATACTGGAAACTTGTGCTAGCAGCCGGTTGGCTGTTTTCTGGGTTTCGTATTGGGATCGTCTTTGATAATTGCGTTGCTCTCACTCTCTCCTCCTGCAATGCAGTCTCATACCTG
>NKZR01001562.1:0-51755 GCA_002370795.1 Metschnikowia sp. 03-147.1
CCTATGGATTGTGAGGATGCAATGAACCCTTAAAAGTGGGATTGCGGCATCGTGTAATGAACCTTGGCAAACTAACGGGATTGTGAAACATGGTAGTTCGGGCCCCATGAGACCAAACCAGGAGCAACTGTCTTTCAAGAAACTGACCACTTCGAGTCCGCGGTACTAGGAAGTATCAAGCCTAAGTATGACAAGAGCCTGCGACACATTGGACTCGGCTCGACTCAAAAATAGTTTTAATCGCATAAGAAATGGTGACTGTAGTCTCTAATTTAGAAAAACTTGACCTCTTGTGCGCCTCTGTCTCGCATATTCTTACTTTTAACACCCATATTCTTAGCCCCCACCAGACGCACCATAAAAACGTAATCTGCTTCAAGTTCTCACTGAACCAAAACAATCTTGGTCAAAGGAGCTTCATAGACCCGCATGGAGAAGCGGGAACGCCCTGTCCATACTGAAAAGAGAGGAGGTTTGAGGAGCATGTGACGTCTTCCAGACACGATCAGCTCTTTAATTGCATCGCTGCTGGCGAACATGGCCTATAAAGGGTCTGTACATATGCAAAAGTTGACATTCATAAACTGCCCGATACAAAAGCCACCCTTTGGTAGCAAAATGGATTATTGCCAAATTTAACCCTGATTAGATAGAATCATCCTTGCGAGTGCATTAATTGCGCTCTTACGGAACTTTTCTTTTACTTAATATTCTTCCAATTGGGCTAATTTTTTGTTAAAGTACATTCCAACCTTTTTAAAACTACACAAAAGCATTACTTTGTGAATTATTGTTGTATCAAAGTTGCTACTTTTCTTGCATCAAGTCCTCTACTGTTGAAAACTGTAGTGAACCTCGAGTCTCGCGCCGCTGTTCATTGAATATTCTACCAAATCTTTGAAAGTGTACACGTTATTTAATTTACCGCACGGTGTGCTCTTGATATGTCTGATGAAAACCTTTTTTCATGGTAAACCATGAGGGACGACAAAGTAGGGAGTGCAAGCCGAGTGCACTATCAGTAAGCTTATTGTCCAATTCAAGATCTTGAGGTACTCCTGCTGCAATGTGTACCATAATGGTGGCTTTCCACTTAGTTTCAGCCTTTCACTCGTATCAAACACGAAGTGCTGGGCATTTCGCTAGAATTCAGATGCGTCGGTATCATAAAATATCAATTTTGACATGAATAATCTGATACATATGGCCCTGCCTGACTGTTATGCAATTCGGTAACCCCAGAAAATAAATGGGACTGATAGACTGCTTAAAGGCTTCATCTGCTGAATAGTCAAATCAAATACAGTGGAGCAGGACCTTTGTCAGCCTACGCATATACAGGGCGTGTGTTCGAATGTGTATCAACTGATGTGCACCTGTATTGTTCGATTCTTTGAGTTCTAGGATGAGCGTATGACGCCTGATCAGCTGTACGCTAAAGTGCCAATTCCGCATATCAGGAAGGCTGGAGTAGCAACATGTTTGAGGCCTTCCGTGAAGATGGCAGCGGAAGGCCGATTTATCTGGTGAGGCATCGCCAAAATCGCCGTGTCATTTGGTAACATCATTGGCAGAGGACCTTTTAGTAGCGACCAAGTTACATTGCACCGTCAAGGAACTCTATTGCGTGGTCAACTTCTATGCTTATACGAAATTGAGTATGCAGCGATCGTCTGTGGGTATTTAGCTTTTTAGGGAATACCCTGGCTCAGTTTCAACCGTGGCTGACTCTAGTCTTGTGACCTGGAGTTTTCTCTTACCACAAGTAGTAAAAGAGAGGTGAACCAAAAAGTGTACCCAAGATGGTATCATAGAACATTGCAAAGAGTAATCAACAGACCATAGCAACAAGCGAGATTTTGCAACGGTAGCTGGAGCCGCCAATCGCAAGCGTTTCTTCCCAGGCGCTGCACGCTTTGTGGCCAGGTCATCAGTGTTACTACCAGTTCTTCGAGGGAGAACTAGAACCATGGATTCATTATATGATCAACAACACCTTGCCTTTACCAGACGTTGGGATTTGGTAGTGCTAGACTATCGGCCGTGCTGGCTCAACAACCAGTACGGCAATGTGACGGCCCTTGAGCATGGCAGGAGCGAATCTACAATGATACCTGAAATCATATATTACCTGAGATGCTTCAATTATCGATTACAATTCTATAAAGCCCTCCAAAAAAACACCAAATAGCCTCCACGCTTAGTTCATTTGCTTGACCAAGTTGTTGATGAAGTGCTCTCTGTTACCAGTGTCACCACCTTGGATGAAGTGGAAGAACTTTCTGGTTCTGAAACCACCGTTAGGAGAGGACAACTTGAATGGCCACAAGAAGTTGTTGGCCTGCTTGAAGTTAGGACCAACAGTGTAGATCTCGTGGATCAAGTCCTCAATGGACACGATACCGTACTTGCCCAAAGCATTCTCGATGATGGAGTTGTCGGTGAGGCCGATTCTGTGACCACGGACCTTACCGAAACCTCTCTTGTAGACCAAGTTTCTGACGGTCTCCAAGTCTGGGTAACCGAAAGTGACGTATGGCTCAGCCAACTTCAACAACTCCGAGGTGGCCTTGGTGACCTTGACGAAAACACCGGAGTTGATCTGGGTCAATCTGAGCAATTGCATCACCTTTCTTGGCTTAGGTGGAATCTTCATGATACCCTTGATTCTGATGACGAACACCAACTTAGGCTCGGCCTCGACGTAGTACGAGTTGTTAGCTCTGGCCTCCTTCTTGGCCTTGACAACGGCCTGCTCAGCCTCCTCGTACTCCTTGTAGTACTGGGCGGTTCTCTCGGCAATAGCCTGTCTCTTCTCCTCCTCTTCCTGCTATGTTAGTACGAGTTACGCATGGGGTAATTTTCAGTCCCGAAAGATGGTTAACGAAGGACATCATCGCGTGCAAGCTAGCCAATTCTGGGTTGAATCATCGTGAAATCACGTGAGCAAACATACCTTCTCGTTGACCTGGGCCTCAGCAGCGCGCTTGGCGGCGGCCTTCTCGTCGGTCTTTCCCTTCTTGATGTGGGTCTCTGGTTTCAAAGTACTGGGGTTAGTATGCGTTGAGGGGTACGCTCACCTTTGCTGTGCAAGGTGCCGGGCCCTGCCGGGTCAGGGGATGTGAGGAGCACGGCTGATTCAAAGTTGCTGTTCACGGACAGACATGGTTTGAATGGCGCCACTTGCTTTCCTAAGAACAAGGTGTTCATAGGAACAGCGTGTGGCTGAAACACGGGCCAAATCAGGGCGAAGATAACTGCACCGAGAAACATGACCCGTGGCTCCAACCTGCCTTAGACATGCATGTGCATGGTGGGGCAGGTCACACCAGACCTTGACGCCGACAGGGTCAGCCAAAGTTGATGGTTTGTGTGCTCACATACGTAGCCATAGTGAAGTGTGGGTGAAAAATTTGCGGGCCGAAGCGACGGATTATATAGTAGGGTGTGTACAGGACGCGCGGAAAAAAAACCGATGAGTGAGGGCTGAAGCCCTGAGCACGTGGCGCGGCCCACGCACCGGCCAGCACCGGCCAGTTGCGAGGCTGAGCCCTACAGAGTGCAAAAGGCCAACTTGGGCTGGGGCGCCTCGAGGTTTTTAATTGTGGTAGATGCAGGGCTCCAGACGGCCATAGCTAAGGTCAAGACACGTGAGAGGTCAATAGCAGGGTCCAATAGCAGGGTCCGTTGACTAGAAGCAAGCTTCTTCTGCGGTTTGCGCGAAAGATGCTTATCAGGGCCGGCAGAAGAAGGCGAGATGATCATTTACTAGAGACATGCTGAGTAGAAGAATGAGACATAGATAAGACAGGCGAGACAGGAGTAGGGAACACATAGACTAAAAATGCAGGAACGCCAAAATAGGGGTTTAGAGCCAGCTGCACGTCACCTGTTTCCTCTCCGAATTTCGAAATTCCCGCACTTCTAGAAAACATAGTGAACAAGTGCATAACCATGATAGAGGACCTCGGGTCTCCAGTTGTCTGATTGTCCAAAGACCCACGCGGCAGTTCCTGGGGACCTGGTAAATACACCATGTGCTTTGTAAGTACGACCGCTGGACTATAAGAAAAGCTGTTGGTGTGTAAAACGTGCTGTGTACCTAGGGCACGTGCCTACCACGTAAGAACTAGCACGTTGCTCAACTGGACAGGAGTGCAGCAGCAAAGATGGATGCGCCTTGGGCTTAAGGCCCGGCATGCACTCCTCAGATCTGCCACACAATGTGACTGGCTTACACTGTGGAGATAGGGCGTGCAAGAATGCACCAGCGAGCGTGCTGCACATGGTGGCCGAATCGGGCAAATGGATGAGCTTATCTTGGAATGCGCGCTGCGACTGCCCAGCAAGCAGCCGCACACATTCCACCATTGCCAGTCTCGCCGCCTGTTGCCAGTCCGGCACCTGTTGCCAGTCTCGCCCCCTGTTGTCAGTCTCGCCGCCTCTTACCAGCCACACCGCCTGTTGCCAGCCCAGATTTCATAGTTACCCAGCGCGTTGCAGCGACAGCGCACTATGCAGGCCGCTGCGTCCCCATCCAAGAGTGCGCGAGGCCAGTGCAGCCCAGATGGTATCTCGGCGGCCAGATAGTGCGGTATCATCGCGGATCTATCTTACAAATGGGGTGTCTGTCTGGTATATAGCTAGAGACATGGTGATAATGCAAGCCCGTTAACCCCGCCTATATAGCCGTTTGCAGCCCGTTATGCGGACCCTGCCTCAATATGATCCAGCCGATTCTCTCGCAGGAGCAGCTTCTAGAGGCTGTCACCTCCAACCCGAAGTTCTACAACAACATCCAGAATGTGCAGGCCCCCCGCATCGACCCGATACTCTCCAGCTCCGACAACGAGCTCTTGGCGCAGATCGGATACAAGCCCGAGTTGAAGCGGCGCTTCTCTCCGCTCCAGGTGTTTGGCGTAGCGTTTTCCATCATGGGCTTGTTGCCGCTGATCACGTCTATCTTTGCCACCGCCTTGTTGGCGGGCCCTGCTGGCGCCATTTGGGGGTGGTTGATTTCGTCGCTTCTAGTCCTCAGCATCGGTGTGGCCATGAGCGAAAACGCGTCGTTCCAGCCGACGAGCGGAGGGCTTTACTACTGGACGAACTTCTACGCGCCGGCCAAGTACAAGTCGGTGATCTCGTACGTGGTCGGAAACACCAACTCCGTGGCCTTGATAGGCGCCTTGTGCTCGGTGGACTACGGCTTTGCCGGCGAGGTGTTGTCCGCGGTGGTGATCGCCAAGGACGGCGACTTTGAGATTACGCCCGCCAAGACCTACGGCGTGTTCGTGGCCTGCGTGCTTGCCCACATCGCCATCACGTCCTTGTCGTCCAAGTACTGTGCGTGGCTCCAAACCACCAGCATTGTGGTGAACGTGGGGCTCATCTGCATCTTCATCATAGCGGTGCCGGTGGGCGCGTCCCGGGGCCACTTCCAGAAAGCCTCGTGGGTGTTTGGGCTGTGGCAGAACCTCACAAACTACCCCATGGGCTGGAACCAGCTCTCGCAGGCATGGCTCCCGGCCATCTGGACCATCGGCGCTTTTGACTCGTGTGTGCACATGTCGGAGGAGTGCCGCAACGCCACACGCACCATCCCTATCGGAATCATCGGTTCCATCTCGGCGTGCACGGTGCTCGGCTTTATCATCCTCGTGGTGTCGTTTTTCTGTGTGCAGAACCCCGACATCGAGAACCATCTTTTGGGCTCCAAGTTCGGCAACCCCATGGCGCAGGTCATCTTCGACGCATTCGAGACTGTTCCGGGCCAGGGCAAGAAAATGGCGCTTTTTTTCATGATCATGATCGCCATAGCGCAGTTCCTCATGGGTGCGTCCATCCTCACGGCCATTTCCCGTCAGATCTTTGCGTTCGCACGGGACAACGGCTTGCCGATGTCATGGTGGATCAAGAAGGTCAACCAGAAGCTCCTGGTGCCGATCCACGCAGTGATATTTGGGGGGATTGCCGCCATCATCATTGGCCTCTTATGTCTCATTGGGACCACGGCTGCAAATGCCCTTTTTACGCTATACATTGCCGGAAACTACTTTGCATGGGGCATGCCTACGTTCCTCCGTTTGCTCTACATGAAGGATAAGTTTGTGCCGGGCCACTTTTTCCTCGGTGACTTCTGGAGCAGGGTCAACGGCTGGGTCTCCACAACCTTTATCGCCTACACAATCCTCATGGTGATGTTCCCCACCAACAAGGGCCCGGGAAGAGACGATATGAACTATACTTGTGTTATCACCGCGGGTGTGTGGATTCTCTCCTTGGTCTACTACAAGGTGTATGCCCACAAACACTATCACGGGCCCGCGAAGACGGTGGACGAGGAGGACTTTGCAAGCGAGGTTATAGATGGAGTGCAGGCACCACAGGAGTCTTTGGCCGAGTCCAAGGGTGAAATGCAATAAAAAGTCTGACTGCCAGGTGGGCTGCCGCCAAACCCAGAACTGCGACTCGCTAACTCGTGGCAAGATGATATTTCTGGCTTTGGCGGCCGTTCAGCTGCCCATATGGTGGAACAAATGCACGCCTGGTGGACTATCGAAGCATATAGGATTGATCCCCTGGCTGTCAAATGTATATAATGGTCAGCTACATGCAGGTCTTTGGTATCTGGCAACGTACATCTCTGTAGTGCCCCTCCGTGTATTCTGGCCCATTAGAGACCCATACCACAGACCCCGGACACTGTTAAGCCTCCAGGCCACCACAGCCGTAGGCATCGCAGCCGCTCGTTGAGGCCTACCACGTGATGCGGCACGCGAGAAATCACGTGACGTGCAAATACACCTTCGCGAAGTCAACAACAAGCATCCACCACATGTCTCCCAGCGTTGTCCCCATCCAGGGAGTTGCCCGATTCGGGCTTGTCAGTAACGAAGAGACAGCACACGCAGCCCTCCATGCAGACCTTCATGGCGCAGGTCACTTGGGCATTTCGCCGCTAGACCGCATCCTCTTGTCGCTCCAGTCTGGCATTGAGTCCGAAATCGAGTACGCCCTCAACACCCTCACTTTCTACTCGTGCAACGAGCCCAAAATAGTCGACTTTGCCACGTACCCCATCATAGGCACCGAGTTGATTGGCTACTTTGTGCGCCCATACACAGCCCTCGAGGCTCAAAATTCCGACCCTAAAAAGGCAGACCCCGAAAATCCCGAAAAAATCGCTACTGCCGACGGCACCAAGGATCTCTCAGTGGTGCTTTCCACCAGCGCAGAAGCGCTCCTTACGCTCCGCAATGCGGCGCAGGATTTGCACAACCAGCAGTGGCTCAGCCAGGCACAAGGCCTAAGACGCCACTTGGCACGCGTGCTCCAGTACTTGCTGGCGTGGTTCTATGAGCCTTCTACAAAGAAACTGTACCTGATGGCCAAGTACAACGAGGTGTTCTACGAGGTATTGGGCCACGTGTTGGAATTGCTTGAGCCGTTGTCCAGTTTCTGGATCGAGAATAACCGCCACGACCCCTTGTTCGGCGTGTTGTTGGTGCTCTTGGAAAACACCAACGACAAGAGCCACTTGCTCAGTGTCTTGCGCAGCTTGCATCATCTTCTTTTTTTGGGCGGGGAGAATGCAGTCAAATCCCGCAATATCGATGCTCCCGACGTTAACAACTGCATTGACGCGGTGCAAGAACGCCACTTGCGCATCATCGTACAGACCTTGTTGGTCAGTGACCACGAGTTGAACCTTGCCGCGTTGCAGTTCTTGAAGCAGTATGTGAGTTCCGAGGCTTTGCGAAGCAGTCCAGGGTCCAGCGACGTGAGTTCCGTCGAGCGGTCGCAGCTCCACCGCTTGCGGAAGCTCGTGGAGGCGTCTGGTGACAAGAAAAACCTCCACGTTCTCCTCAAGCAGTTGCCGCAGTTGATCGTGGACAAGTTGCCTCTTCTCGACCCAACCAAGGTCCAGCAGACGCCGTGGCCACTGCTTGCAAAGCGCTCCACCAACGGCACCGTCCACGGCGCACTGAAGTTGCCGCAGAGGCTCTACGACATCATCATCAACTTCCCTGAGCCTCTCCGGGCTACTACGTGGCTTCGGTGCTGCTACGAGCCATACACCATGGCCATCAGGAAGGAGTCGGAGTCGGAGATGGCCGCGGGCGAGGTGACCCAGATCTCGCTCTGGAAGTCGTACGAGAACCAGTTCGACGTGATTTGGAAGGACCGGGGTGCGTCTGCATACCCCAATCTCTTGCCGGCGGTGGACTTCATCAAGAACGTCAGCACGGCGTTCCCCAGCTCCGAGGCGATGGTGGTCAACATGGCCTCGGAACTGGGCCAGCCCGGGCGCAAGAAGTTCATCATCAAGGGCATCCAGCCGCGTCAGTTTCCCGTGGGCATTGACGTGGGTAATTTCGAGGCGTTGCGCAAATACAACACCATCACCGAAGAGAAGAGCGGGTCTGCCTCGAAGGTGGGCGACTTGGAGATGGCGGTCTTTGACGACGCAATGAGGAAGAATACAAACACCATTTTGGCGGCATCCGAGGCCTTGAAGAGCCCATACGACACCACGACCATGTGGTACACACCCATCAACGGATTGAGCAAGGACATTCTCGAGACGCTCATCAGTAAGCTTTTGCAAGAGGACACGGATGGCGAGTTCAAGAACGTGTTTCGCCAGTACAACCGACAGTGGTTGCCAGATTTGGTGTATGCCAATCCTGGATTGGTGGACGGGGGCTACATTGATGGCAAGTGGTTGCTGTACCTATTGTGAGGTGTGGGCACGCAGTGAGACGAGCGGAGATGAGCTGAGACGAGAGGTAGAGTTCACAACGTGGGTAGATGCTAAGTAATTACCCATGCAATAGTGTAGAATATAGATGTAGGTATAAGACTGTTATTGTTAGAACATTGCCAACGCAATACTTAGTGTTATAAGGTCTCCAGGCCGAGAGACGGAGGTGGCACATATGACGCTTCGAGTCATTGGACTCAGTTGAGTCGAGCCTCTGGCCTATCAGATCAAACTCATTGACTGTAGAGGAGTGTCATCGACTTCGATTTTGGATGAGTCGAGAAAGAATTAGTTCCTGAGGCTATTATGTCAGAGTTCAGATCTAAGTAATGCGACCGGCCTCTAGTGTGCTACACACAGTTTAAGTGTTGTGTGTGAATAGTGTTCAACAGTGTCGTGAATAGGAGGAATTATTGTGACCCAATTACACAACGCTGAATACCACAGGGAGTAATTAACATGATTCTGTCATACGCGTGTGATTACTCCTATTTTCGCAAACCTTTGCTGAAAAAGACACTTTCAGGCCAAAGTAGTGTTAAGACAGCTCTGGGCTGCAGAATGTCTCTAGTGCATAGTTTATGTTAAGAAAGCTGCACTATGAAAGGTGGCGAGAATGATTTTAAGTTATGATTTTTAATTGTCACTATTAGGTATAGGGTACGTATCTAGGTGCACATCGTGCGGTTACTATTTAGAAGTTCTCTCGGCCATTGATGGTGTCGCATGTGATAAAGGCTGCGTGAAGCGTAGAGACGAGTTGCTACTGAGTCTACACTCTCACTACATTATTCACTACATTATTCACTACATTATTCACTACATTATTCACTACACTCTCACTACATTATTCACTACATTATTCACTACATTATTCACTACATTATTCACTACATTATTCACTACACTCTTCACTACATTATTCACTACATTACTCCTTACATTACTCACTACATTACTCACTACATTACTCACTACATTACTCACTACATTACTCACTACATTACTCACTACATTACTCACTACATTACTCACNNNNTACATTACTCACTACATTACTCACTACATTACTCACTACATTATTCACGACTCTTCTCTACTACCTCATCGAAACTACTTTACTTTTGCACACATCCAAAACTGCCCACATCTAGCTCTCTCTAGTGCCCCTAGCTTTACCACCTATAGTACAAAGTCCCGCAAAAACGTCGGATTTGTACCAGTGCACTGTAACAGGAGATCACAGCAAAATATTAAGTATAATTATGGAAAGTATGCCTGAAGCGTTATCTTGTATCTTTAGCAAAGCTTTTAGACTTCCCATTTATCAAGTAGTAATAAGCCGAAGAATGTGCATGAGAGCCCTTTAGCCCAGCTAAGGTTGCTCTCAGCAGTCGGTGACTCTTGAGTCACTTAGATCACCAAAAGGAAGCCAGTACCAAGCCTATACGAATAAATTGCCGATGTGAGCCGGCAACTGCTTAAACCGTAACGCCGAGTTGAAAAAGCTGTAACACTCACGGAAACGATGTTTGGTGGCTTCCTGTTTTAACAGAGAAGAGCATTATCTGGTTATCAACGGCCTAGATAGCTCGAAATGATGAGTAGATTTGTTTTAAAGTAACTATAGACCAACAATACCCATCAAAGGACGTGAATGATGAATAGCGCAATCATTGATGACTGTGACCATCCCTTATGCTACTCACTGCTCATCCCGAAAAGTGGTTTTAGAGCGTAACAACCCTCAAGGCGATGGGGATGCCACCCGTGCAGTCCTTTTTGGACAAGGTCATCTTGTTGGCTCCCGAGGGACACGCGTTCCAAGCAGTGTCACCATTGTAGGCCAAGTGCCCATCCTTGACGGAGAAGCCTGGGGTAGCAGGCTGGCGGCCGAACGGAGCGACATCGCTCAACTCACCGGTACTCAAATCCAAGTTGACGCCTCTTCCGTTTTGATCGTACAAAGTGGTCTTGTCTTCGCCGAAAGCCAACTGCAAGTCCACACCTTCATTTCCACCCACTGAGAAAACGTGGGGGTGGTTCTCGAAGGTCTTGATGGGTTCGTTTTGCACAGAGGACCCGGAGTGGATAGCAACAAGTCCGAACTTGTGATCCTTGTTCTCATGGGACTTGGTGGTAGCGGCAACTCGGGGGGTTTTTGAGGAAGTTTCAGGTTTTTTGGCATCATTCTTATTCTTTGGCTTCACCTCGTCGATCTTCTTGGTGTCGGTGATTCTCAAAGAAACACCCAAGAAGTCGGAGTCATGTCTGGCGAAGCCGAGCCGGTTGTTTTGCACCCCAAAGTCCTCTTTTTGATTGTACACCAAGTGTTGACCGTTAATGGCGAAACCGGACTGAGCTTCATCCGAAAGAATGACGTATCCGTCAGCGCCAATGTTCACGTACTTCTGGGATGCATTATCGACCAAGGATCCGTCGTCGTTCAACACCAACTTCAAGAGAGATTTCGGGTTGGGACCCACGCTGGGACCCACGCTGTTGCCATTGGCACCTAACTGGGCGTACTGGTACTCAGAGCCGGATCTGATGAGAACAATGCCGATGGTTTGGGCAGCAAGCGCGACGGCAAGAGTGCTGAAAAAGGGGAGAAATTGCATGATCTGACTATTTTGCTTCTTTTATTCTTGATGCTTTTGTTTGCTATGAAGTAGCACTCCAGCGATAGCCCGACCTTATATACTTTTGCAGCCATCTAAAAATATCGGCGAGCGGGTAAAAATAGCACCTTGCATGCGCTGCACGCGATGAAGCATTGTGAGAGAAACGCTACTGAGGCCATGCAGACCCTTGCATGCCAGCCTTAGGCAACCCAAGTCGGGGTCCTGACGTGGCAACAATTGTTAGTGTGAAAAAGTGGTGACATAGGAGGCACAGCGCACGAGGACGGGCAGTGTGATATGAGCCGAAGTGAGCGCGAGGTCTAAATCATAGGGTCTATTGCTACTCAAAGTCATCTACATCAAGAGTCCTGCAAGTGTCATTCATTACTCTTGATGCCAGTGCCGTATTGGTAAGAGAACAGGTTAGTGCGTTTGAAGAAGAATCCAGCCATTGATGGGGCCGGTCATTCAATTGGGGTCAGGTCAATACATACTAAGCTGCACCAAACACGCTACTTCATGCGTCACACTGTACTATTTACTCTCACTATTCACTACCTCTTTACAATACTACACTCACTGCCTCTTTACAATACCACACTCACTGCCTCTATTACAATACTAGACTCACTACCTCTATTACAATACTACACTCACTACCTCTTTACAATACTACACTCACTGCCTCTATTACAATACTAGACTCACTACCTCTAATATCATACTACACTTACCACACTATATTAGCATCATACACTCACTACACTCCTACGCTACACTCCATTACTTCTCTGCCCTTGACGCTTTCTGCATAGCAAGTAAAGTCTCACTGGACAATGGGTCTGTTCTTCTTCCCCCGCACATCTCCGTGACTGGAACAACGACGCACTCTGTTCTAAACCGTGTAAGGTATGCAGCTGCTGTATTTAGCCGTGTTTTGCACTCCTTCAAAAGAAACTGTTCATATCTGATTGTGGTCTCTGCTGATAATTGGACCCTGACCGTAAACTGCAGCTGTCCTCAAGATTCGTTCTGCCCTACTTTCTTTGTGATCTGCTACGTAAGCATCACCATTCTTCAAACCCCATTGTAAAGTGGCAGGTCTTCCATTGCATCACCATTCTTCATCGCCATGCAGGACGTCGCCTTATAGAGGTCTCATTCAACACGATACTTTTCCGATTTTTCTTTTCTTGGAATTAGGGCACATTCTCTTGAAATGCCCTTCCCCACCACAACCATAGCACACTTGCGACCTGTATGTTTTGGTTCTTTGGCTGTTATTTTCGTTGACCACAGTTCCTCCCATACCGAAAGTTTTCTCGAGGTGTGCTCTTACGTCTTTGAATGCATTCCTGAAATCGGCTTCCCGCCAATTTGGCTGGGGAAGTGGAACCTTTTCCCCCACATAGACATTCCTAAGTACTTGAATGATCTGTTCGGCGCTGAATCCCAATCTCATCACACTCAAAAAGAACTGCACTTCTCCCATTAGCCTGAATCTCCAGGTTCCGAACACATCCAGAGACTGGTGACAATGCTCAGCTATGTACACATAGCCTCTCCATTTTTTGTGACTGGGTCTATATTTGTCAAAGAATTCCCGGATCTTTTGAGTCGAATGCAGTGGACACAATTCGTAGTAGACTTCCTTTGACACATGTCGTTTCATGAGATCAACGATTCCTCTTTCCACGCGCAGGAGGTAGTGTTTAATTCTCGCCTCGATTTCCGGTGAAATGGTGCTTGGTTTATCCGTCAACATCTCAAACACTTTTTCTTTCCCTTCATAGTACACCCAAATGAATGCATCAGGTATGTTTTCCAATTCCGCCAAAAAAACAACCTCGAGAATTGGAGCTTTTTCTTCCCACTCAAGCACGTAAGGAAGCGTCACCAGTGCAATTTCCAAATCGAGGCTAAGAGACTGAACATCCATGAAAGACGGAGCAAGAATCCTCCCGGATTCCATCAACATCCGTAGGTGTGGAACATCGGTGGTCATAGTGGTCTTATTCGTGTGTATAGTCTTATCCAAACCAGTTTAAGATGAACAAGTAGTTAATAAATGCGTCGTCAGGTCATGTGACGTACCAGCACCGACACTGCACCTTCTGTGGGGCATGTTGTTTTGACGCATTATCGTGTTGAGCAGATAAGGCATCGGTTCAGTCCGCGGATCCCGGCGCAGGACAGCGTACGGCTTTAAGCACCTAATGAGGGGTAGAAAGCCGTACGTGTCTAGAATAGGGCATGGGAGTTCAGCTGATACAGATGAAACTGCATAAGGACAATAGAGATACAGATGGTGTCGTAAGGAGGATGGTGAAGCCACTATCCAGGAAGGAGACCAGAGAACTATAAAGGGAGGAGGATTCCCTCCGTTTGGAAAGGCAATCGATTAAGCCTGACTTCATATAGTAAGTAAGGAATGAGAGACACTTCTATGGAAACCCATGTCCGTAACAACAGAAGTTCCTCGTCTCAAGGAGCTATTAGAACATGGGTACATAAGAGCTCCTACATATGAGAGTGTGAAGGAACATTCGCAACAATTGTAAACATCATAATATACAGGAATGGAGGTGTCTTGTGACTTCAACATTCTGCCAAGGTACGACGGTACCAAACTGTTTCTAGTCATCAAGTTCCTATTCTAATACTTGTTTTGGCTTGTGATCAGTATTAAACTCGATGCCGTACATGGGACTAAGCCAACTTATATAGGCTGACTCTGGAATCCTATACACACGAGTTACCCGCCTTTCTTGGACTCGACTTGGCAACCTTTTCTAATCAAGTAGGAGAACATAGCACTCTGTAGAACTATGCACACTTCATGAAGTGATGCAGTTATGTCATTGGACATCTGCTTGAAACGTGCAGGATGAACAGACTCTTGTATGCAGTCATTCGTCCTTCACGTTCAACATGTTCGACAGGTTTGTTGAACAGAGGCATCGGTCCAGCCTGCGAATCCGGGGCAGAATAGTACACGTGGTATATGTCTCAATGGGGGTATAGAACCGAGGATGTCCAGAAAAACAGGCACGGGATTCCATTGATGCAGATGAAACTGTATAAGGTCAAAGAGGGGAACAGATCGTACGAGGCTGGGCCGAGTAAGAAAAGGGGGAAGCCCCTAGGAAGGAGATCGGTAGAACTTAAAGGGAGGAAGATCCCCTCCCTTGGAAAAGATAACAGATCAAGCCTGACTTCATATAGTTAGTAAGGAATAGACGATACTTCCATGGATACCATTATGTCCGTGACAACCGAAGTTTCACGTCTCAAGGAGCTATTACAAAGTGATTCATTGGAGCTCCTATATGAAAGCGTGTGGGAAATTCGCAACAGATAACTACAGATCAGAAAGAAAGACAACCCAGGAAGGTGGTCAGGTGAACTGTATCAAGGAATGCAGGACTTCTAGACTCAACACGACTATGGAGACAGCTCCGTATCTCGAAGCTGTTGGAGAAGATTGTACCTACAGGCAAACAGGAAGTCGTTTTTGCGGTATCAACACATAGCTGAACAGTGATCTGATGGTCTTGACAATCTAGCAGTGGATCTTTGGTGCGCACTGTAGTCTTATTCTCTCACTCTAGACACAGAAGTCTTTGGTGATCGTCAACTCAAAGTGTGACTCATGGCATAGTTTCACGAGCTTGCTGAGACGAGGCCAGCGTTTTTCCTAAATAGTGGGCTTTTTTGTCTTGTCACAACAATCCTCGCTCGCTATGTCACCTGCGACATGTTTTCTTTACATCAGCTCTCGACCAGGTTCTGCTGCGTTCAGTATTTACGCTGTATTTATGCTATTACTGTACCGATGTCACGTGTAATAGTTTGCAACACGTGGTGCATTCAACAGTTGCAACTCGTAGTGCATTCAACAGTTGCAACTCGTGGTGCAGTCGTATCATTGTCCAGGCAACGTAGGGGAATCTTGAGCCTTGGTCGGCAAAGCACAGCTTTCATTCCTGTATAGTCTTACACTAAAGATGCTTAACGCAGCCTTAGAATTAGACGATCAACAATACACCATTTTGTATACAGGGTTCTGCGTCAAGATTATTGTCGAGTGTGAACGAGTGCGGAACTATACACGCAGGATTGGGCGGAGGTGGACACTCAGATTCTGGAGTGCAGTATGTGTATGAACAGGCTGAGCGCAGGAGAGATTCACTATTTATGCACGTCCAGTGCACAGGTACGTGCTAATCTGTAGGCACTATATATTGCGGGTTCGCGCTAAGTAGCATCATGAACATCAAAAAGCTCTGAGAGTTCTGGCAGTTTTGGCAGTTTTGCAGTTTTGGTTCTGGCGTTTTGACAGTTTTGGTTCTGGCAGTTTGGCAGTTTGGCAGTTTGGCAGTTTGGCAGTTTGGCAGTTTGGCAGTTTGGCAGTCTGACAGCGAGAATAAGATGACTACAGTGTATACCAAAGATCCACATTTGCTACAATTGTTAAAGGCCAATCGCGTTTATGTTCCAAGTTATGCTAGTCTTATCGGCAACGCGCTAGACTTCATGCGTTCTGTATCGGGAGTATTGAATTTTGAGGTCAAGTACAAACTTGATTGTGTGAAGAAAACCCCAATATTCGAAACAGAGTTTGTGAGAGCGTTGGAGAGCATTAGCCGCGAAGAATATCTTTGGGTGTACTTTGAAGGCCACCACGCAGTAATGAACATAGTGAAAGAGGAAGTCTATGCACTAGCCGGACACTTAATGTACATTCTGATCTATCTCTCAGCAGTTGAACAACAAATTATAAAGATTGCCAGGAGACATATAGATGCCGTATGGGCCAATCATGACATGTTAAAAATTGAAGATGTCCGGAATTTCTTTGCAAAGCATAGACCAAGTCACACAAACTGGCAGAGCTATGTGTACATAGCAGACCATTGCTACAATCAAGGAAGCCAGGATTTCAGAACTTGGGAATTCAGACGGATGGCCGAAGTGACCTTCTTTGAGATACTCTTGCTACAAGGGTATGAGACCGCGCAAATCATCAAGGTTGTTGAGGAAAGCATCAGGGATGAGGAATTTATTATCCCTGACGAGCAATCGCCAGAAATCACTGCTGAAATGGCAATCACAGATATAAGCACCAAGCTCAAGGCATACTGCGAGAAGAAGGGTATCATCGTGGCAGGCAGAAGGAACGGTAACAAGGGCCGAGTCCAGCACCGTTCGAGCGTGGTGTGCTACAACTGCTCTGAGAAGGGACACTTCCGAACGCAGTGTACAAGGCTACAGAGAAAGAGGCCTCATCATGTATAATAACCTGTACCGCCAGTGCGGTTTTTACGGGTTCATGTAGTGCCGTGGCTGTGATCAGACGTCTTCCAAACATTTAAAGCCCTGCTGCGACGGCGTCCATGAACCCTGGCTGAAGTCTTGTGGGACTGTAGAGTGTGCCTGCATATCATTGACATTCAGAGATGGCAAAGATCACTCACGCATCTTGGTGGAGGTGAGACTATATCCTGGTTAATTAAGTATAGGTCGAGTACGACAGCGTACAACCGCTGCACCAGTTGAATTATGATATGAGCATGAGTATCGGTATCTTTGGAGCGGTCATCGGTGCACGGCTAGCACTGCATGTTCACTTGACTGCATACAGAAGAACAATGCTAGACACGGAGGCCACGGTGGGATGAGGCTCTCTAGCTCTTGTCTAGCTTTAGCATTGTCTTGTGGAAGACAATAGCAAAAGAGATGGGGCGACGAACTATAAAAAAGAAACAAACTCCGTCTAGAAGGGCAGCAAGAGGAATAGAAATCAATACACTAGATATTTAGGAATATAAGTACAATGATTACAGAGGTCCACAATCGAAGAGAAATGATGATTACAGAGATCCACAATTGAAGGAGTTAGACAACTTGATAACTGCCAGTGTATGGGAGTGTATACTACAATTCTCAAGAAATGGATGGGGCTGAGTATATGGGAATGAGGCTGAGAATGTGGAAATGGAAGTTCTGGTTTAGGTAGATAGGGATCAGGATGAATTTAGTGCACACTTTTCCAATATGGTATCCTTGGCAAGGGATCATAGTTCCAGATTATGCGAGGACTCGCACTACACACACTACTCACTCATGCCTTCACTGACTTACACATTAGCTCTTTGGATACCGGTGCAGATTGACTATTTTGAACGTCACTGCCGCATCTATTGGTGTATCAACCCATCTATTGTTGCTGAGAGCCTACTAAGGGTTGCCTTTTGACTACTACATCAACGCATGAACAATAGTACATACAAGAGTAATAAGCTGAGTGCTGTTTTTCTCTATGGCCTCTCTAGGCTCTGCTATGCCTCCTTTGGTTGAAAGGAACTTCAGTCTACCACCAAGATTTGCAGAAGCGCCTCACAGTAAACCTCTTCACACCCGCTTGCTCTTCTCAACGAGGCACAACAAGCACGCCCAGGGCTAGCTTTCGGTGGTGGTTACACCGCAGACCCCTTCCATGGCCGGTAGATGACTAACACGTTTTGGTCTCTATGACCTCATTCTTGCACTTGAACTTACCCTAAGATAAGCCCGTCCTCAGCCATCGGCTAGTACCCAATCCATTCTCCATGTCGCAAGATACACCCGTCGTAGAACGCCAAGTCGGGGTGCCGCTCGAGGAAGCTCCGTCTATAGCGGTTCTGGATGTCCGGGAATAGTCTAAACACCTCCCGGTGCTTGTATGGATTGACGTCCAAGTACAGCACCCCCCGCCGGAAGTACCGCCTGAAAAGCTCCGCGTGCTGGTACTCTGGTTTCTCGTTTAAAAGCCACCATTCGTGAATTCGCTTAGTAGAAGTGACTCTGACCGCGCCCAACTCTTCGTCCACTGCCACCTCCGCAGACTCCAAGAACGTGGAGAGAAGGAAAGCGACAAATGCCCCGTTCAACAATGTGCAGATTTCCGGGGGGTGGTCCGCGTACTCAAGGCTGTAGCGAGTCAACTCTTCCTGATCGCACCAGGCTTCGTATTTGCCCAACTCCGTCTTCTCTCTGAGCTCCGCAGCCGCCTGGATCTGCGGGAGATAAGACTCAACTCTTTCAGCCATCTCTTCAGCTTCCTCGTCGAAAATCGGGTCTGTCCCGTTCGGACGGAGCTGCATGCCTATCAAATGGTTCCTCAACTGGCTCATGATGTGGTACGTGACGTCCCATGGTGGAAGCCGTTTGAGTCCCTGCACCACGGCCCGCTGCTCTCGAGGGGAGAAGCGCCCGAAGAACTCCGAGAAAATGTGCTCTTTCCTGAGAAGTTCGGCAAGCTCGTCATCGTAAACACGTGCACGGCGGGGCTCGTAGCTCAGACCAAGATTGTTGAGATAAAAGGCCTTTTCCCAGAACTTTGGGCTCAAGTCCCCAGGGAGCTGGAACACGCCAACCCAGGGGTAGAACCCGTGGATGTCTGCAATGCGGGGGTTTTCGGAGTTGCTGATTTTGCGCTCGAGCTCAATGTACTTGACGGTGTCATCCGGTACTTTGGTGGGTTTGGGGCACCTATGAGGAGGGTAGTATGTAGCGACCTCGGCAGCGGATAGCAGCTTCCAGACTATGGGAGGCTCCCATAGGCTCAAAGTGGATTCCCAGTCGGGATCTTGAGTGGCTGCGACCTTGGGCGTGGGGGTTAAGGGGGCCTTGGATTTCTTCTTGCTGTGAGTTTCCTTTCTGGGAGGTTTTGCTTTCTTTCTGGTGAATATGGGGGCATCTTTGTTTGGGTTGAAATTTGGGATATCGTTTGCTGAGTTTTCCTGCCTGCCGTCGCTTTCCCCAGACTTGTCTTTGTTTTTTTTGTCGTCTCTGTCTCTGTCCTTTCTGTCCTTTTTTTCCTTTCTGTCCCCTCTTTCCTTCTTGTCCTTTCGATATTTCCTACTCATTCTGCACCCACAACCTGGAACGTGGTGTAGAAGTGAATGTCCAGGCCCCGCCCCTGCTTTTTATAGGTGGCCTGTGCAGTCGCTAGAACCTGTAGCTTGGCCGTCTCATGTACGTCAGGTACTCCAAACGCCTCTGCTGCCTTACCCCTGCGGTGTATTGACGAAAGAGCCGTCGTAGGGATGCCCTAGTGCAGACGCGGGTTCTCCATATAGTATCTCCCTGATCTGCACGCTGAAACGTACTTGATCAACTAGACCCGGCTTTTTCTGTCAATCGCTAGATGACATGAATCCGATGACACTTGAATACAACAACCTATGCATGGATGTGGTGTTGCCGCAGTCGCGCACGTTTCAAGGTTGAAACCTCACACATACGTACATGAGTTGTGTGAGAGCCGTTCGAACTGGGTTCCCGACGCAGGTATATATATGGCAGGTCCGGACCAGGGATTCTTAATAATACTACTGCAGCAATAGAGAACCGAACTTTGAGTATCACGAACCTGCGCATTAAGCCACTAGGTTGACATGTTGTGCCGGCCCATACATCCGCCAATAAGCCATAAGCCATAATGAAAGTGTCAAAAACTCTGATGGACCTCCCCTAGTGTGTTGCTGCATTCAGCCATGCTTGGCTTCTGCAACTAGCCTTGTTGGTCTACCTTCTACCTTCGAAGTCCCTGTTCTGTCCTAGGTGAGTGACCTTGATCTCATGAATCTCAGGTGGCCCTCATTAAGAATTGGGATACTGATGTATCAGGTCGTCATTAAGAATGAGGCATAGATGTATCAGGTCGTCATTAAGGATTGGGATATTGATGTATCAGGTCGTCATTGAGAATTAAGAATACTGATGTATCAGGTCCTCGATGGCTACACGTGAAGTGGTCTGGGTGGTTGGAGAGTCTGTGGTAAATGGTCTCTGCAGTTTGCAAGCAATTAATAGCATGCATTAACTGTGGACTCAGACTTGACTTCCAACAGTCTGGATATCAGATCAGAAGCATCCTTCAAAGCGACATGCCCTAATACCTCTGGTGGATACTACATTTCAGCGTTGATGTGTGAAAAAGATCCAGGTCTCTTGTATGTCAAATACATACACACAGCTCCGAAGTGCACAGGTTTAAGTATGGCATGAACGCAGTTGACGCAGTTGACGCAGTTGACGCAGTTGACGCAGTTGAACGAGCTCATGGTCTCGGAGCGCAAATGTTCTCCAGTCTTGGGAATTGATCTGGCTGTCCCGTTATGGCAGTCACCCGACACTCAGAGAGATCAAGAATGCGCTTTCAACCCGGTGGAACCTTGTGAGAATGTGCCCACAACTTCACACTGGAGACTTGACCAATGGCTGCAAAATTTCTGGGTGCGTCGCGGTCGTGCAGGATCAACTAGTAACTGGTGGAAAACCGCTTACAGACCCTGTTACAGAGTTGTGCCAACAGTGCCCATGGGAGGCCAGGATCTCGATTCTGGGGTTTTCAATAACCTCTGAATGGATTTGTACTAAGGTAACAGAGTACAGACCGAAAGTACCCAGAAAACTGACAATGAATGAGTGAGCACACTTGACTGGATTTTCACAGTCTATATTTGGGAAGAGAGACGGACTGAAGGGAATGCAATCACACTGAGATATATCAAATATTCTGGGCTGTCACCTTTCTGGGCGGTCACCTTTCTGGGCGGTCACCTTTTCTCTGTCACCTTTTCTGTGGCTGACGCTGCCTGATTTATCTTTGAGGGCCCCTGACTCAAGGAGACCTGCACCAGAGTGCACACAGCAGGAGTAATGAAGCCAATTGAAACCTCTTGTCTTCGCCAGACACCGTACTTGCCTTTTGATAGACGCTGTCTAGCGGCTTCAATTCTCCAGATCATCCTGGCTATCACACGTTTCTGAATCAGCGACTAACATTATGCTACGTCCTGGAATGCGGGCCCCGGAGTATTCACCATGGGCAATCTCGCCGTATCTTGACGGGTCATCCTTCTGCACATCAGTTACGTCGCCGATCTCCGCTCATTTCTCGCACGATGAGTTTCGCACGACCCCAGTGTATTTTCACGTGAGGACCCCGGACCTGTTTCCACTGCAGCATACTCCCTGCTCCACTTTACTGGCCTCTGTCTACTCAATACCGCACGATGGCGTGTGCGCTCATCTGTAAGAGTATGGAGCGCTATGTGCAGTCGCAGCGTAACAACAGCCCGTTCCATCTGGATAAAGTGCAGGCGTGCTCGGAGTCTACCTGCGTTTGTCTTTCGATGGTTATGAGGCATCTGTGTCGTTAGAAAGCACCTGTCGTCGAGTTGGATCCGCCAGGTCGGCTGTCACGCGGCGCGCACGTGACCCGCCGCGGCACTCAAAATTTCATCTCCCCCTCTTCAACCGCATGTCGAAACTCCCCTTATCCGTGCGTATAACCGACGTCATCCACCGGGCGGCCGTGCTAGGTCTCTTCGGGATCACCGCCGTGGGTACTGGAAGCATTTTCTTCAACATTTACGCCAACTCTGACTACTCCAAAATGAACAAGCGGAAGTTGACTTTTGAGAAGCCGGCCACGCTGGAGAGCCCCGAAGAGTCCGGGGATTGAGCCGTCCAAATGTATATAGTTAATTGATGCTGGTTCAGATTTGCGTAAGCCTGAGGCTTTACACGGAGAGGGTAATGAAGTCTCTGACTCAGAATAAGTGTGATCATTTAGACTCACGAGTTGGACTCACAAGTTCACAAGTTGACTCACCAGACTGAGACCCACACTGAGACCCACACTGAGACCCACACTGAGACCCACACTGAAACCCACACTCCCCAAACTGAGACTCCCACCAGTCTGGCTGGCTAGACCGGTCGGCTCTTTTTCTGTCTGGGACAAATCTTGCCAAATGATTCTCCCCATTCCATGACAGCTTGCTCTCAATCAGTTTTGTCCTGACTTCCCTGGCCTCAACTCATCCCTTCTCTGATGCCCTGGGTATTTTGCCGTCGACTCTTTGTCTGGCCCTGCCTTGTGTTTTCTCCGAACTCTTTCTCTTTCTGGTCTTTTGCATTTTGGAATGCGTCAAGCCCTCCGATGTTAGCATCGCATAGGTGGCTACATTGAACTTGTCCAAGTCGGATCCTCTTGGTGGGTTCAAATACACCACATCCGTGGGCTCGGCATCGCGGCCACAGCTGGGGCAAGCCTGGAGAGCTCCCTCTTTGGAAACACGACTGCTTTGGCTAGCATTTGCTCGTGCAGCTTGGGCCACGATGTCGTGGGCTACTTTCTGCGACACCACACACCCGCATTGTCGAAGGTACATGAGCCCCGAGCTCGAGCCGCTGATTGGACACACAGCCATGGCGTCTTTCCAGGTTGCGTGAAGCTCCACTATGTCCGAGAGCCGTTTTAGGTGCGAGAATCCGGCCCCTGGGTTGGTCCCATCTTTGGTATCCTTGGTATCCCTGGTATTCCTGGTATCCCTGGTATCCCTGGTATCCTTGGTATCCCTGGTATCTCTCAAATCTCTCTTCCTCTGTTGGAGCATATGCTCAAGTACCTTTTCCTTCAAAAATACCCTCCCTCTGTAGTCAGACACCACCGCTTGCGGTCCATTCTGGTAGAGCGGTAGCGAGCTGAGGCTGCACGTGACCACCTTGGAGTTGTGGCTTTTCTGGAGGTACTCCTGATCCTGTGTGCCTGACAGCTCGGTGTAGATTGCCTTGAGGTCTTTGCCACGGGCAATGGTGCCGCCGTCGTTTCCCATTGTGAGCCCCAAGTTCGGGTAGCTTGAACCGTTGATGTGCGGGTGGTCATATGCAGGGCCCGACGCTTGACAGGTCCGCCGACCAGTCGATACGGCGCCCCAGAGTAGTCGGGCCGGCGCCGGAGAAGTCGCCACAGAACCAAAGAACACCGCAGCCTCCAGAACCGCCCTGAGCCCCCACGATTCCACAGCACTCTGTTTGTGGTCCTGCACACAGCGCCGCACGCTCTTCCATCCCAAACTTTGTCCGCCGTCCACCATCTGTCAGCGACCATGAGCCAGCGCACAGTCGACTTGAACCTGCTCCAGCCACAGCAGCTTGCGGAGATCCGCAAGTCCACAGAACAGGAGATCCAGCACTTCACGCAGTCGCTCCAGGCGCTTCAAACAGCGCAGGCCAAGCTCCAAGAGTGCATAAACACCATCGAAGCCATGGGCAAGACCTCTCAGACCGAGCTCTTGGTGCCCATGACCAGCTCGTTGTATTTGCCGGGCAAAATATGCGACAAGAATCGGTTTTTGGTGGACATAGGCACGGGATACTTCGTGGAGAAGTCGGCCGACGAAGCCAAGGTCGTGTATCGCAAGAAGCATGCCAAGTTGGACACGGACTCGAAGAAGTTGAAGGAGATTTTGGTGAAGAAAAACGACCTCATGAACAACGTGAACATGATTTTGAGGCAGGCCATGATTGACCAGGACCAAGAGCAGGGAAGTTAAGCACATTGAATCCGGCATGCACTTGAGCTGTTTAGCACTAGCACTGGCACTGGCTCTAGCACTGGCACAAATACTGAAAGTGGGAACAGTATTGATCCATTTCGGCACGTCGCCTATACCTCGCCCAACAGGCAGCTGGAGTGGTGCCATGCCGATGCAGAGAATCAGATCGCAGCTGGTAATAGTCCGAAAGGAATTGTCCGATCAAGGCGATTGAGATAGACACTCTCAAACTGGCCTCTTGAATTTCCTGGGGCCTCTTATATGTTCCTGGGGCCTCTTAGTTCCTGGGTGTTGGGCACTGTATAGGGCCAGTGGCCTCTTCTTCATAGGAAAGAGCAGAAGATGTAGGTGTTACACCAGTAAATCCAAGTATTCAGGCTACCCACTCTAATCAACAGCCCACTGGTGGCCAGCACAGCAGCCCATTATAGACATGCACCCAGCAGCCCATTATAGACATGCACCACAGCAGCCCATTATAGACTTCACCGGGAGAGACCCTCGACCAGAAATCAGTATCAACTAAATCCAGTAGGTGGCTAGAATAAACACCAATTTGAAGTGGGCCTCTGCGGGCCACCTGTATCAAAACAACGAGCACATCCACACAACCTCGGACAGATGGATGTCCAAGGCAGCGATCTGGAACGGAATAATGCTCAACTAAGCAAGGAAGTGTCTTTGAACATCACCGGATCTGCTAAGCCCATGTGGCCCCTCCACTAAGCTGCATACTCCTTGTTCAATATAAACGGCTCGTGGAACGCGTCCTTGAGGTTGGACACCTTCCGGCCGCCCAAGCCCGGAATCGCCGACAACCCGTCGCCCCGTGACTGCTCCACTATATTGCGGAACGACTTGCAGTTGGCCAAGAGGTTCGCCACGTCGGTTTTGTTCACCGCACGCACCGTCGTGAGGCTGTTCACAATACTCAGGTTGAAGTCGGTCTTCTTCACGCCCTGAATGGACACGTTGACCTTGGTCCGCGCCATCTCGTTGCTCTTGAGCGCAGCGATGTAGTTGCCCGCCTCCTCAAACGACCACGCCACCACCATGGTCAAGTCGTTTTTGATGCATATCACCAGCAACTTGCGGATGGCCTCCTGCGGCGAGTCGATGTCCACTACTACCAAGAGCACGCGTAGCGCGTCGTCGTCTCGGTGCACGTCTGTGGACGAGCTGCCTCCCTTGAGCTTGTCTATTCTCCTCCACACGTACTCCGGCCGGAGCTTGTGGTACTTGAGCGATAGGAAAAGAACCTGGAGCGTGGCGTTGATGTAGTAGTCCAGGAGGATCTGGGCGTTGTACGACCACGAGGTGAGCTTCATCTGCGGCGCCTCTAGAAGCGGGTTGCCTTTCTGGGAAGGTGCCACCTGTACGGCTGTGTACGAGTGGACATTTCTTGGTGCTCTTCTGCTGGAGGGGAAAACCCCGGGGCTGGCCTGGTTTTGAGTTGTGGGGGCGGTTGGTTTTGGAAAGGTATGTTCTGGGGCGGTTGCTGACCCTGTTGATTTCCTCTGTGTTGAATTTCCGTCCTCCCCTATGGATTTTCCGTCCTCCCCTATGGATTTTCCGTCCTCCTCTATGGATTTTTCCTGTGCTTTTCCGTCCTCCCCTATCGTTTCCCCTTGTGTCGTTGCCTCAGTCCCCTTCCCCCCCGTTTCCACCTCTCTCTCTTCTGCCCCTCCCCCCCTAAAATCGTCATAGCTCTCCCTCATCTGCCGCACACCTGCCAAGATGCTGGCAAATGACAGCTGGTCGACATTCTCTTCCATGGTGTACTGAGGCCTCTATATCTGTAGGTGTAGCAGATAACCCGTGCATGGACCCGTGCACCAGGCCCGACACCCACCGCGATCACCGCCAGTGCGCCCTGACAGAAGCAACTACAAATGGTATGTCGTCGCCGCCAACACGGCTCCCAAACATGGATGAAACACCGCTGAAACTCACATCCGTGCGCCCCTAGGCTCCACTAACCGCAGTCTGCGCTCTTCAACTTCCAGAGTCTCCTCCTCGTCATTCTCTTGGCCATCTGCACGTGCACCTATATCCACGCCACGTGGCCGGCGCTTATCAACAAGAACAAGACTGGCGCCTTGGGCATATTCTGGAAATTCGCCCGCATTGGAGAACGCTTGAGCCCGTATGTAGCCATTGGCTGCTTTGTCATGGCGTTCAATGTTCTCAGGAGTTGAGCGTTCCTGAGCGGGCCTATGCAGGTCGTTTTACTGTGGCCTGTTACTGTGGCCCGATAGAGATGCTAGGCGTCATTAGGATTGTGACGCCGACTGCTAGGATGGCGATTTCTGATTGCAGGGTTTCTAAGATTGGCTGGTACCGAGCCAGAAAATGTCAGAACAGTTGTCCCTACGTCATTGCATTGTGATCATTGTCAAGCTGTGTTCCGACTTGGGTCGATCCTTGCCTCCTATTTTTTGGCGTTTCCTAGCATGGGCTTCAACGAACCAATGATCTCTTGTCTGTCATCCTTTCCTTTGTACGGATGTGTTATTACAGTTGTTGTGCTGCTTCTAGCAAGCGTTGGCCAATCCTGTAATTGGGCCGAAAAACAGCCGCAACGAAAACCTCAAAAATATGTGGTAAGCTTGATCAATGCGGCATTGGGAAGGAACCCACTTGGAATATGCTGTCATTATCAGGATGCGAGTGTGACGCTAATAGTCAGAAGTCTCCGAACCCTCTCCAGGCGGCCTGTGTTATGCGGCCTGTTTGAGACAGTGAGGCTGGCTCTGCAGATTTGAGTCTGCGGCCATGAATACGTTGCCACGAAATAATGGCTAAGGCTGGTTGTATCAGTGGATCAGCGGATCTGATTTGTTGGCCTCACTATTCAGTGCGATTTTGTCAGGAGAAACGGTTGTTAGACAGTGGCATGCTGGTTCTCGTCATACTTTCGGCTTAATTTGCTATCTAGCTTATCTTCGCGTCTCATCTGGTCTCAGTTCACCTGGTTCGATCTTTCTGTGGTCTTTACACTTCGTGTGGTGCTTAGATGCTCCGGGAATCTAATCAGTCAGGCGGCACGTCCCCAGACTGATGGAATATGAGACCAGGCAGACAGTGGTACGGATAGACTAGTCAAGTCAAAAAGTAGTCAACGGCAAGATTCTGTTAATGTGTTATTAATTTTCAGGTTCTACTTCATAAACCTGTATCAATTGATATCAAGAGTAATTGACATCTATTCACTATTCTAACTTTAGTATGACTTATCTAAACTCTGATTTATAGTATATTTACCTGGTTCGTATTCCTTCAAAATATATTTTAAAGCTTTAAGATCCAAATAATTGTTTATTATAGTAAGATGAGATTCTCTTAAGTCTGTGAGCTTCTCAGTACCAAAAGACTTGTAGCCAGTAAATGAGGAATCCTCAAAGTGAGCAGAGGCAGCATCAGTAGCAGTTGCTGCGCCTTAGGCAATTTCCAATTTCCAATAATCTGATACTGTACTGGCTTCACTGTATAGCTCTGGAGATTAAATAATCATTCAGTTCCCTTTAGTGTTGGGTGTCTGATCCATTTCTACCGAGTCATCAGCATATGCACAAGACATACTCGAGTATTGCGTCAGTTGTTCCGTGATCCATCTGCTGCCGACATTCCAGTCACCTGCATCAGCGGAACTCAAACTGCTCGTTGACGGAATTGCACAAGATCGGTGCCCGCTCGTTCCCCACTATCCTCTCCAATGCTGCTGCATCCCACTGACAGAAGATCGTCTTGACAAACGAAAGGTCCACGTCCGCATCGTGCCTGTAGATGGAACGCCCCACAAAGCGGAGCAACTCGCGGTAAAAGAGCGGGTTGGAAGGCGGTTCGTAGAGCAACACGTTCTTGACGCCGCTGATCTCGTAGCGCCGGAAGTGGTGCATTCTCTCGGTGTAGAGAAGCATCTTGGCCTTGCCAGAAGCAAACGCATGGCGCGCCTTACCCACGCGTGACGCGTTCAGGTACTCGTCAATGGAGACAAAGTTGATCTTGGTGTGGGCCTTCATGTGCGTCTTGACCCGGACGTAGTCAAAGTACGACGGAATGTACACCAACATCCCGTCCTCGTAAGACAGCTGCTTGGTAAGCGACGGCAACTGCGAGTTGATGAAGTAGCGGAACCGTGCATCCACGGTGTCGTGGGGCGAGGCCGCTTCGAAGCGCTGGAACATCTGCTTGATGCGGAGGCCCACCGAGTTCATGATGCACGTTTTGGCGGAGATCTCGGGCCGGAACCGCACCTTTCCGCTGATGTTCTGCGACTTGCCAAGCAAGCTGTTGATGCTGGGCGTCAAGAACTCGGAAAAGACCAAGGTCTGACGCAACAACCGCGCCTGGTCGTTGATGGCGTACATGCGGATCCGCGAGAAGTCGGCGCCGTGGGACTCCTTCGGCACCCTGTTGATGTACTTGAGCACGGTGCCCACGTGATCCCAGTTCTGCATCTCTATCTGGTTGGCCATGTCCACGGCCAAGATCTCAATAGACGCCAAGAAATCGGTCTGCCGCCGGCTCTGGTTTGGGTCCTCCAATATCATCGAGAGCCCGATGGGCGACGCCACCAAGATGTCCAGGTTGTAGAAACCCAGGTAGAGCTTCACGGCCTTGCGCGTAAACTTCATCCCGACCGCAAAGAAGTCGTTGGAGTTGCCTTTGAACATGGCCTGGAAGTCCTCCGGCTTCGTGTCTGGCGGGCCACCGTCTTGGAAAAACTGCTGCTTGAACTTCTTGTGGTTCTCCTGCTGCTCGGCGCCGGAGAGCTGGATCAAGTCCTGCACACACTCGTAGGCGGCGTTGCGGGTCGGGAGGAGGATGAGCACCTTGGGCCGCGTGAAGCCCTGGTCCCGGAACTCGGGCTCCTCCGCGCCGCCCAACTGGCCCGCCTTGAGCTTCTCGTGGTACGCCCGAAGCCGCTCGTTGTTCTTTAGAATCCGGTCACGTGTCTTGAGCACGTGGCTGAGCACGTGCGCAAGATACACGCCCCGGTACGCCGTGTTCTTGAAGCTCTGGCTGGCGAAGCCCACGTCGCGGTACGTCAGCATTTGGCCCAAAAGAGCTGCCTCGAGCGGCCGCAACACGTCCCCGTGCTTCTGCGTGTACTGCCTCTTCACCTTTTCCTTGAGCATACTTTTGGAGATGCTCGGGGTTTCGATGGTGCACGGGTGTGTGGTGCACGGGTGCGCCTCTCCGGGTGCCTGTTGCACAGTGACCTTGTAGGGAGGCTCTGAGATCTCGCTGCGTCCCAAGAGCGTCCAGCGTTGCCCTTCCTTGAGAGCAGAGGCTTTTTTATCGACGAATTCGTCTGGGATTTGATTGAATCGCGACTCATAGGTGTTCGCTGCCACATTGTCATCATCTACGTCAGCCGCTTCATCGTCCTCAGCATCCTCTTCCTCTTCAGCGTCCTCCTCGTCGAAATTAGCTCCGGCGACGTCGTTTTCAGAGTCGGAATCGTCAATTTGGCCCGTGTCCTTTCCACCAATCGCCTTCTGAGGCTGCTTTCTGGTCTGGTGGGCATTCTCAGTCTTGAGAAGAGTAAGCAATGCATCGTAAGCTTTTCCGTCTTCGAATTTAGGCGTTTTGGGTTGGCTCTCTTCCTCCTCCAGAGCCAGTTCAATGTGTTCGGGTATCTCTGGCTCCACAACGTCTCTGCGCGCCGTTCGTGTAATTTTCCGAAGCTCTCCACGGCCCTGATTTGGCCGACCGTGCTTCTCTCTGTGGCCTGCACTTCTGGATTCCTGGCGACTTCTCTTGGGCATTGACAGTGCCTTCAAAGTGCTGTGCGATGTGATGCGATGTGCCGTGTGAAACACCCGTACCTCCGGGTCCACCACCAATAAAGGACAAACAAAAAAACATCTACAAAAAAAACATCGACAAAAAAAGAGCACATCTATCGAGTTGCCGGCGAAGAATGGCAATCAAAGAGCATGTCAGCGTAGACGTGAATAGCAGCAACATTCCACACGTGCATTGACGGAGATGCTGCTACTTGTCCAGATTTGGAGCGAGGCATGTTTTGGTCACGTGCCGGGTTAGTCTCAGCTTGGTGTGACAGATGGCCACGACTGCTTTGGTGATGAGCTGCGGCTAAACATGATTTGAATGTCGTCTAGTGGGGTCCCAGGGTGGCCGCAAAGCAAGTGCTAGTGTGTTTATATGCAGGATTTGCATAAAGGTGAACTGTTTTCAGGTGTCTTGACTTTCGGGTTTGGGGGCTGTGGTTTTGAGCACGGTGTAGAGGGAGGGAGCAACAAGTTTTTTAATGGGCTGAGTTATTTGTCATGGCATTTTCGCAATATTTACTTGAATGAGCAGTGTGCGAGAGAAACTCACGACTGATGAGAGAAAACATCTGAAAAAAATAGTACTAGAGTAGAAAGAAATGACGGACAACTCAATGAGGATAGGGCCCTTCGACGACGGTCGCAGGCAGTGTATTAGAATCACCAGTGCTATTGACAGCAGAAAGTAGTAATGCCAAATGATAACAAGTTGAAATTGATCAGTGCTAAAAAAGTATAGTTGTTGAACATGTAGTATTAACGCATGGGCAGTAATAATGTTGTATCAGTAAAGAGCAGATGAGTGGTAATAACGTGTGTTAGTAGAGAACTACGAGTAGTACTCATCAATATTGTGTGGGTGTGATATTATTGTAATACGAGAAAAGTTGTATGAGAAGTACTAATATAAAAGTATTGTGTGGGGTAATTTGTATCGTAATAGAAAAACTTGTAAAAGCAGAAAAATGTGTGATAGTAGAAACTTGTGTGTGTAGTGATAATTTATGAGGAATAATGTTGTGTGAGTAGTAATTTATGAGTAATAATGTTGTGTGAGTAGTAATTGAGTAATAATGTTGTGTGAGTAGTAATTGAGTAATAATGTTGTGTGAGTAGTAATTTATGAGTAATAATGTTGTGTGAGTAGTAATAATTTTATGAGTAGTAATAATTTTATGAGTGGTAATTTCGTGTGAGTAGTAATAATTTTATGAGTGATAATTTCGTATGAGTAGTGATAGTTTTACGAGTAATAATGTTGTATATGTAGTAATGGTATAGTAGAGATCTTGAGTAGTAATTTTTACGAGTAATGTTGTATATGTAGTAATGGTATAGTAGAGATCTTGAGTAGTAATTTTTACGAGTAAAAATGTTGTATGTGTAGTAATGGCATAGTAGAGATTTGAGTAGTACTTTTTATGAGTAATAGTATTGAACGAAAATTCTTATAGTACTAGAACTTATGCGGGTAAATATGTTACAGTTGTGTGCATTAGAGCAAGGCAAGAGCAGAACAGCAGCCATATCACTAATGGTCAGTCATTTAAGTGGGTACCATCAAGTTCTATGTTCTCCACTCATGTATCTACTTGCGATCTCCATAGACTGAGATTTTCCCGATGTAAGCGACCCGTCGACGGGTTCAGTAGCAGAGCAACGGCTACCTTTTGTCACATAGTCTATTGCCGGCGAACACGCACCTGGTCTTGGTAGGCTGCAAGGTCTGTATAAAGGATACACACCCAACAATAGCACCCAGCCGGCCCAGAAGCTCCCTCTTGGTGCATAGAACAGTGTGCTAACCAATGGGTAGAATATTAACACCACCCTGCCAGTCTTCTTTGAACCGCCCCGGCTTCAACCCTCTTGGTCAGCCTAGCTGCCGCAGCTACTGCTTCGGGTAGCCGCGACAGCTGCACTCCAGGTGCTGGCCCTGCGACTCCATGTGCGGGCGGAGGTGACCACGGCAGTACTAGCAGCTATGTACCAACGTAGCTATCCATGCAGACACCCAGCCATCTGGTCACACCCCAGCCATCTGGTCACACCCCAGCCATCTGGTCACACCCCAGCCACCCGGCCACACCCCGGCGCCGCCCACGCCCGGCCGACGGGTCGTGCGCAGCCCAATTCTCTACTCCCTGCAACACCACCACCACCACCCATCCCTTCTCCCGCACGCCCCGTCCTTCTCCCGCACACCCCATCCTTCTCCCCGTGTCCCGTCCCACCCATCTACGCCATGAAACGGATCAAGGACTTGGCGAAAGTCGTCCTTTCCGTCTACTACCTCGTGCTCATCGTGCTCACCATCCCCTTGGCCTTTGACGTGGGCGGCGTGTCCTGTGGGCTATCGTTCTCGCTCACCGTCTTGGTGCTCTACTTCCTACTAACCACGGGGCGGCTTCTCTCACGGCGCCATGGGCTTCTCCGCTGGCTCCTGTTGGTCTACTATTTGCAGCACCTCTTCATCCCCAGCATCCTTATGTTCTACCTTCTGTTCTCGCAGGAATCCCGGCTTGGGTCCAACGCTAGCGGGCTTGACTCGGGGCTCAAGTCCGTGCACGCGTCTTTTGTGGCTCTCTGGAGGTACTTTTTAATGCACCTGACGCTGGTGTTCACCATATCCGAGGGCTTCTGCACGCTCCTCTTGATCCAGCTGGTGTCGCAGACTATGCAGTGGCTCACGGTCTACAAGTCCGATAGCTGGTTGTTTGTGAGCCTCATTGGAAGCGGTGCCACCATCACCGGCGCCCTCTACTTCCTCTACCGCATCTTCATCAACCCCTTTACCTTGGAATTGGGCAACGCGCTGCTCTTGGGCTCGTTTCTCACCTTGACTGTTGGCTTGGGCCTCTACGGCATCGTGTCTGGCAAGGGCCTGATGATCGAGTCCTCGCTTCTCTTTGCCTACATTGTGCGCTGCATCTACGAGACCTTCCCCATTCTCTCCCAAGACGCCACGGATACAATCACCAACTTGTTCACACAGACGACTTTGAACATCCGCAACGAAATCATCAAGTACCCCAACCCCGTGCTGGAGAAGATCAGCCTGGCCATTCCCATTCTCGCGGCCAACATCCCGCACCTGTTCACCACCATCTGGATCTTTTTCATCTCCGCTCTCCACAAGTTGACCTTGCCGTTGTTGATAAACTTGGCCTACCGAATCGGCGTCTTCTACGCCGCCACCAAGATCATCCCCTCAATATACCACGGCCTCCCATACCTGCCCCCAAGAACACCCCAGATCCGCCTGAGACAGGTCTCCTCGTCGTCTATACCGTCGTTGGAAAGGCCTGACAGACTGCAGACCCGAGAACCCAAGCAAAAAGACTCCGCAGGTCCGATCCGAACTCCTCCGTCTGCCGTGATCCGCTTAATTTACGCGTACTCACCCTGCATAATCATTGCCGTGTACACGCATTTGATGTTGCTGTATACGGGCGAGCTCGGTTCCGAGTTGGTGCTTTGGGGATGGTGGCCCGGCGCCGCTGAGTCCAATGTCGTAGTCGTGCACCCCTGGCAGTTCTGGAACTGGATCAACATGGCCACGACATTGTTTCTTTATATGGCTGAGTTGGCTGGCAATGCCACGACTGCTTCGTCTGCATTATCTTCCCGCTGGAAAGTCGATTGATCCAATGCGAACGGGTCGCTGCTGAATGGGCATGTACTATATTTTTCCACATACACTCTTGAGGCTCTGCCGATTTTAATAACCTATCTACACCTCCGTACACGTAGGTTTCAAGACAACGATTAGAATTGAACGAAGGCAGGTCCACTGTGCGTTTTGTTCATGACTACATTTCAGCATCGTATTTAAAAATGATGCATGCTGGTTTCAGAGTCTACGGCTTAATGGCAATACAGACATAAAGAGAGGACCTCGCGTGACATTCTTCAGAATAAATTGCAAATCTCGTCCACGAATGTACCCGGCCATCTTTCCAGACCGTGATACCTTCTCAGAGCTTGACTCTATGTTTGCTTGATGTTTCATCATTGATACACGCGGGATCATCTCTCCATGAGCGGATTTCAAACCACTTACTGATTTGAAACGTTGTTTAAAGCCCGGCACATTTGACTGTGCACTGCCCGAGGCACGAGCTTGTAAAGGACGTTCTGAGACAAGAGTGAGCTCCATTGTGTTAACCGGATCGGTCGTTTGCTATGACTATGGTTAAGGATCCACGATCCCAATGCCGAATGGATACCCGGTCTTCCGTGGAATTCCGAGGGAAACACCCCGGCGTTGATCCCGGAGCACTGTTTTTCCCGCTTCCGCACACCCCACCCAAACCCAGACCCATAACCCATAAGTATGCGTTTCCTTAACGCCCCACTATTGACCAGTGCATAGCAGCGAGGCTCAGAGGAGCTGGCCAATGGAGGACTTACAAAAGCCGCCACATAATTACCGGAAAAAGGAACTGCGAGTGGGCACGCCGAGATGCCCGCAAACAATCAAAACCGCCCCAAAGACCCCCGCCTGCGTGTATACAGATGTTATCTCTGTAACGTTTCCGTTGTCGCGGCCGGAGACTTTCCCCAAAGCATTGCCTCGGAGGGCACGGCACAAGGCCGCATGGAGAGCTTTGCAAGCAAACCTTAGTCTCAGAACGTAAAGAAAAAGTGTGCGAAAAAGGGCGCCATCGCTGTCTTATATAGCGAAGAGTCGTGCGCACACCACAGAGCTATTGCAAGCCAGACGCGTTCAATCAGGGCATGTGGGCACATCGCAGTCGGACCTCTTGATAAGCGGCGTGGTCAAGTAGCTTTCCGTCGTGACGTACCCCTAATTTTCCGCCATTGTGTCCACGTGGCCTGGTCACTAGCATTGGCCATGCACCCAAGGTCATTTCGTTCCTGGCATCCGGCCTGCATGCTTGATTCGGAGCTGGGGTTCTTTCATGCTCGCTCTAGATTCCTCTCTATCATTCACTGGTAATCCTGAAATGTCTTTTGGTGTATACGTCTTACCAGTCCATGGATCTCTGACATCAAAGAAGTGCCTCCAACATCCAGGCAGGGAGCATCAGAGCAATCCACTCATAGATGCGAGCACCTGCACCATAGTAAACGCAAGAAGGAGATCTGCCCGGCTTGCTTACCAAGTCGAACAAGAGATGATGCAAACCACGAAGACCATATGACACAAAGGGACTATTTCCAGGCGTGGACCGTCTCTGAGCCCGCAGGAACAGATCTCCGTAGATGTGCTGCATATCCGGGTCCCAACTCCGAATCTCTGCATCGCAGATCCCTCTTGTTTTCGGCGCATTGTTGGAAACCACATTCAAGTTGCCCATTCGCACTTGGGTCACGGAGATGCCCTGTGGCCGCAACTCTTTGGCCAACACACCGTAGAACTGCTTCAAGCACGCCTGAAACATGGCCTCCGGTCCGTGGTACGCCATGCCAAGCGTACTTACAATAGTGGGCACCATAGCCACGACTTTGCTGCCATGGTCTCGCACACAGTCCAAAAGACCCTGGCTCACGAGCCTTGTGTACACTGCAACCCGACCCATGACCTTGTCCATGGCCCCTGCCGTCACGTTTTCAAGCGGTCCCACAGGGAAATACAATTGCGGCGGAAACACCACGGCCGCTAGCCTGAGTCTGTGCGGCTGCGCTCCCTGAATAGGCACCACATCTTCCTTCAAAAACGTCCTGAACTTGGAAATCTTCGTGTCGTAGTCGCTGGCTCCACTCACGTCCAAGTAATGAAGGTCGTCGGTGATGACGTTGCTCTGCACATACTTGGCGTCCTTCTCGTCTAGAATGGTCAAATAAACAATAAAACCTCTTCTCTCGAAATCAAGCGCCAAAAGCCTCGTCAACGGCTCGGTGGGCGACCCAACCACTAACACAACTTCACAGCGGGCTCCGTTGGCGAGTTTGCGAGCTCGCCGCTTCGGGGCCGGTTTGGAGGCCAAAAGAGTCCCTTTTCGGCGGAGAAATATACCTGCGGCCGCCAATCCCGAGGCTAAGATGCACACCAGCTCAAACCTGTGATTCTGCATCTTGAGGAGAATTCTGTCGATGATGGAGGGGGAAATCTGGGTGGGTGGCGCCTTGTCCCCGCGGAGAGAGGTAAATGCATTCACAATGGACTCACGACTGGGGAGTTTTTGCAGCTGCGTGGCCACAAGCTCCGACGCAAAATCGTAGGATGACAGTAGAAACTCCACAGTTGCCAGCACGGGTTCAGCCACCATTGTGCTCCGAGGAAAAGAAGGGTTGCGAAGGTTTACTTGACGCGGGGGTCACTTTAACAGGCGCTCGGTTTTTCGCGAGCAAAAAGTGCTGGTCCCAGGAATCGAACCTGGGTTTGTTCGGCCACAACGAACTGTACTAACCACTATACGAGACCAGCAATTACTGAAAGAAAATCTGGCAGCAAAACCTAGAGACAACAATTGTAGGAGACAGGCTTCAGCAGCAATGTTCGCAGTTTCAAGAAAAGTCTGGGAAATGTGGTCTTGCATCAGTCGTTGAGCGTCCTAGATGTATGCTATTCTTCATCTTGATAATCTCGTGTTGCTCTAATTTTAAACTATGAATGTAATGACTTTTTTACTCGCTCTCTCTGGCAAATTCCTTGCACATGTTGGCGTCGGAGATGTTTCCGCAGATGGTCTCCACCATGATACCTGTCACCAAGTAAGGATCTATGTTGGAAGCAGGTCTTCTGTCTTCGAAGTAACCGTATCCCTCCTTGGCCACAGATCTTGGGATTCTCACAGAGGCACCTCTGTTGGCAACACCGGAGGAGAATGCTTCCATCGATGCAGTCTCGTGGCGGCCCGTCAATCTCATGTCGTTGTCGGAACCATAAAGCGTCAAGTGCTCCTTGTGTCTCTTAGCCAACTTGCTCAAGGCATCCTCGATGTACTTCATACCACCAGCCGCTCTCATAGACTTGGTCGACACGTTGGTATGGCAACCAGCACCATTCCAATCGCCGGCCAAAGGCTTGGGGTGGAACGAGATCTTGACTCCGAACTCCTCGGCCACTCTTTGCAAGAGATAACGAGCCATCCACAACTCGTCTCCCATGGCAATGCCCTCGCAAGGGCCGACTTGGAACTCCCACTGCGAAGGCATCACCTCGGCGTTGATTCCGGAGATGTTGATGCCGGCGTGCAAGCATGCTCTGTAGTGGGCCTCCACGACGTCTCTGGCGTAGACCTTTCCGGTACCCACACCACAGTAGTAAGGACCTTGAGGAGCGGGGAATCCGCCCTTGGGCCATGCGTACACATTATCATACTGGTCAAACAAGGTGTACTCCTGCTCCAAACCAAACCACACCTCCTCTTCGGCGTGCGCCGTCATAAGCTTGGCACACTCGTGTCTGTGGTTGAACTTGTTAGGCGTACCGTCGTTGTTCCAGCACTCGGTCAACACGATGATGTTGTCGCCCTTTCTGAAGGGGTCGGGGTAGAAGGCCACGGGGCGGAGATAGATGTCGGAGTCGTGGCCTGGAGCCTGGCCGGTAGAAGAGCCATCGAAGTTCCACTCGGGCAAGTCCTCGATGGAAGATGGCTTTTTCGAGAGCGTCTTGCACTTGGATCTTTGGTTTCCTTCCGAGTCAATCCACACGTACTCGGCGAGCACTCTTCCTCTTTGGTCCAAGTCCAAATACTTGGCCAAGATAGCGGTCTGTTCGGTAATAGCAACCATTTTGTATCAGCTAATGAATGATTAGAATTAAGAATTCCAAGAATTCACAATCAGGTAGGAAGTAAAGTTCAGAGAAAAATTTCAATGAAAGTGTCAAGAACTGGATTTCACAGTCAGTTCTCAGAGGTTTTTTGGGTTCAGTCGTTCAACTGGTTTTTGGTTAACACGTCAAATGCAAGTAGTTGGGCGGGATTTGCCATGGCTTATATATATAGTCCAGGGGTGCGATAATGCAGTATAGGGAAGTCAGTGGGCGACGGAAAAGCATGAAAGCAAGGCCGCGGGCGCGCACATTGGGCCCTGGGTGCAGGAAGCGGCGACGCGAATGCCGGATTGCAGGACGCTGCCAACAGGACACCCGTCGCAATGGGCAAAAAAAGGCCGCAGCGGCGGGATATTATTGGAACTGATAGCGGGCCCCTGTGCTATCCGAACCGCTGCGAATATTCGGCGCGCGCTGCTGTTCCCTCGGCCTTATGGAGCCCTGTCCTATCGGGAGTGACTAATCTCCCGTTTGGGAATGCAATTAGGCGCTCCACTCCAGTGTAACACATTCGACAGACACAGACAAGACACAGACAAGAACAGACAAGACACAAACAAGAACAGACAAAACACAGACAAAACACAGACACAGACACACAGACCCCTGGACTCTTGGTTGGCTTGATGACACATCCATACACCACGCCAGCAAGCATTGCAATGTTTCCGTTTGCTCTCTTTTCCTGCTGACACGTGATGGTGGCTCGGACTTGAGCTTGCAGTCTTAGGCCGCGAATGGTGCGAGAAGTAGAATATGCCATAATACGAGCGGGAGGAGAATGGTCATGCAAGCCAGTGCTAAATCGCTCATTCCAGCCATCTCATTTCCGGCCATATGGACGGCCATGTGGACGGCCATACCGCGTGAATGAGTTAATTTCGTCGTGAATTCTTTCTTGGGTTTCTTTTTAGACCGGAATCTGTTGGGCTTCTGTTTTTGGCTCTGGAGCCTGCGTCTAGGATTTCTCTTTTTGGTTTCTTTTTTGCGCGACTTTTCTGATTAGCCTAGCTTTATCGCATGGCCGGCACATAAAAAGTCCTCCACATTGTCATGTGACGCCGGGGCTGCTCCTTCCTTTTCTGTCGGTGTCGGGTGCTCGTCCCGGCCTCTGTGGATGTCGCAGCTCTGCGTTGGCCGCAAGCAAGCCGCTTCTCAAACCGCCTGCCTTCTGTTTGGCTGGCTCCGCTGCACAGAGCCATTAGCAAGTTTCTCACGCGACCGTCACCCGGCGCGGCATGCAGGACGGGCCTGGCCCCAACACTGCCTTTTTTTAGCCTTCCTGCACACAGCACGGCCACTTTCTCGCTTCGCTTTCGGGGGGCTTTGCGATTTCTTTGTCGCTTAAGCCCGCTCAGACTGTAACGCAGCGCACGTCAGGGGGTTTCTCGGGCCCACCTCATCACCCTTTTGCGGTACTGCGCTAATGTCAACGCAATCCTGCATGCATGCATTATCGTCCAATTGTGCGCGTTGTAAATCTAATCTGCGAAAGCCCCGGAAAGGCTGGTCCATGATTTGTGTCGCGTCAAATGGATGCCGCATCCATGTCTCATGTCGCGAAAGCGTGAGGCGGTCGTAGGCGTGTCGTCAATGTGAATCAGTTGTCGCATGTCGTGTGCTCAATGTCGTTTGTGCACGTGTCATGTCTGCATGAGTTCTATGGCAAACCTTGCCACCCTTGAACCGTCCACTATTCAGGCAGTATTCAGGCAGTATTCAGGCAGTATTCAGGCAGTATTCAGGCAGTATTCAGGCAGTATTCAGGCACTATTCAAGCCCTATTCAGGCATATACTTCCCAGGCCTATAACCCAAGCACCTTGTATGGTTCGGCAGCACCTTGATAGCCGCCTTCATTCCTGACTCCATTTCAGTTGACTGCCAAGTTCGGTCTTAGGTCCCAGAGGCAGCTTTTTCATCGCCATATTCTCCCGGTATATCCATCGCCACATTCTCCCACTATTCCAATCGCCACATTTTCCCGCTATTTCCATCGCCACACTCCCCAATACAATCCCGTTCTTGGGTGTTGAACGCCACAAATTAATTGCAGCCAAGGAGCGCATGTCACGCGCTTTTTTTGTTAACATTTATTGGCCCAGGTGTACGGGTCTGGAGACACCTGAGCCGCACCATCGCTTCTCCACATCCTCCATTATCAACTACTTCCAGAGGAACTGCAGACAACGCACTAGTATGCAACACTTGCCCACCGAAAACACCAGGCTTCTCAGCCAAACCCGCCCAGGCAATGTCAGTGCTGGGACTGAAGTTGACATTGAATTTCGGGCTGGCAGGGCAGAAAATAGACTCCACATTGGAGGTGACCATGCTAGATCTGACGCCGGAAGAACCGGCAACCCCAGTACCGATCATCTTGACCAACTTGAAACGCACAATTTGCTGGCTCCCGTGGTTTCCATGTTGGCGATAGGTGGCACCATAGGCACAGGCCTCTTTTTCTCCATCTCCAGACTCATTGTGAGCGGCCCGCTAATGGCACTTGTCTCCATGTGCTACATTGCCTTTTTGGTGGTGATTGTGCTCGAGGTCACGGCGGAATTGGCAGTGTTTCTTCCTTCCAACGGGCTGATTTGCCAGTTCCAGTTTCTCTTTTTGAGCGCCCCTATGGGCTTGGCCAATAGCATGATCTACTGGCTCAGTTGGGGCTTGACTTACGCACTCGAGGTGCTGCTCCTTGTTCCCATCTGCTCGGTGTGGAGCCTGAAGGTGCCTGAATACCAGAATATGCTTATTTTGGGCAGCTGTGCGCTGTTGACGGCCTTGAACCTTCTTCCTGTGAACGTCTATGGCCAGGTGGAATTCTGGATGGCCTTGGTCAAGGTTTTGGCTATTTTGGGCTGGATTGTCACCGTGGCGGTGACGCTATCCACGGAAGAAAAGTTCTTCTACGTGTGGGTGCAAGATTGGCCAGAGTCCTTTCTAGGGGCACCGCTTCCGCCATCGCAGACGCTTGTGGCGTTTGTCAATTGCCTCATCTTCCTGTCATTTGTCTTCCAGTCGGTGGAATCCATTGCAATCACCACCGGCGATGTCCTTCGGCCCGAACAAACCATCCCCAGAGTGACCCGCGTGCTTTTTGTCCGCATCGTGGTGTTCTACCTCGTGTCCGTGTTTCTTCTCTCGGTACTGGTGCCCTTCAACGATCCACGTCTCGTGGGCCTGGACTTGAACAATTTGCTCTCGTCTCCATTCCTCATTGCGTTGTTGAATCTCGGCTTCAGCAGCTCCGGAGCGCTTCTACTGGCATTCAACTTTGTGATTCTCAGTGCCATTGTCTCCGCCGCAAACTCCAACATCTACTTTGGGTCACGATATTTGGAATCCATGGTGTCCTCCCACGCCGGAGCCAGGTGGCGCTTTTTGGCACTGAGAAACGCCCACAACGTGCCTCGAAATGCGGTTCTCCTCACCTCCAGCTTCGGCCTCGTTGCGCTCTTCCTCCACTTCAACTCCGTGCAGGCCGTCTTTACTATCCTCCTAACCTGCTGTGCCTCTGCGGGCATGCTTATGTGGTGTCTTTTGTGTGTTTCACACATCCGCTTCCGGAAAGCGTTGCAGGTGCAAAACATCTCCAGCCGCCGCTTGAAATTCCGCTCGTCCTGGCGCCTTGGCTTCTGGAGTTACTTTGCGCTGGCCAACTTGACGGCTATTTTGTGCTTAAATGGCTTCACTAACTACTGGGATTTCACCTGGTCTGCCCTCTTGGCGAGCTACATGACGCCTGCGACGTTTGTGTGCTTGTGGGCTTACTTTCAGTACTCTGAGAAAAAGGGCTTCGTGGACTTGAACAAGATTGACTTGTCTGCGGGCAATCTCTGGGCCGAAGAGGTTTGAATTGACTTGTCTAGGGCCGAAGGAGAGGTTTGAAATTGAGTTATCTGGTAACCTCTGGGCCGAAGAGGTTTGAATTGACTTGTCTAGGGCCGAAGGAGAGGTTTGAAATTGACTTATCTGGTAACCTCTGGGCCGAAGAGGTTTGAAATTGACTTATGTGGTAACCTCTGGGCCGAAGAGGTTTGAAATTGACTTATCTGGTAACCTCCGGGCCGAAGAGGTTTGAAATTGACTTATCTGGTAACCTCCGGGCCGAAGAGGTTTGAAATTGACTTATCTGGTAACCTCTGGGCCGAAGAGGTTTGAAATTGACTTATCTGGTAACCTCTGGGCCGAAGAGGTTTGAAATTGACTTATCTGGTAACCTCCGGGCCGGACAAAGTTCCAATCTAGCCGCGGCGCCTGCCGCTCTGGAAACTTAAAGGCCTGTATTCGATGCTACCCGATTAAGCTGTCGTGAAGACGGTGGTGGCTGGGCCGAGGTCCCGTGACCGGCGCCAGGGGATCGGTGCAAAAGACTGAGGTGCCCAACAGCAATGCCGCAGAGCCTGCCAACAATCCACCCATGCACCGCTCTCCCCCCAAGACAACCTCCCAACGCCGACCTCATTCTAACTCGCACAGCAGCTGTCGTCGGCCAGGAATGGGACCACCGGGCGGATGCACTGCGTGCAGTACCGCGAAAAAGGAACACTGGGGTCCTCCATGAACAATCAACGCATTGCTAGCCCCGACATTCGACAATCCGTGGATCTAATGAGCTTTCTTCGTAGGGACAAGTCAAGGTCTCAGTTGCTGCTGCACTCTGCAGGTCAGAAGCAGGCCGTGGCTGAGGCTTTGAGTGGCATTGAAGAGAGGTCCAACAGGACTGAGAAAAGCCACTCCAACGCCGGCAACGAACCGACAAACGACTCAAAGTTCGACAAGAACGACCATGGGACTGACACCAAGAGCGATTTTGCGAGTGATTTCAACGGCTCCCAAAGTGAGTCAAACAAACCCTCATCTGATTCTGTGGCGGGTGTGCAGTTCACACCCCGTGACCAATTAAACACCCGTGATCAATCAAACGCCCGTGACCAAGTCCGTGACCAAGCCCATGACCAAGTCCGTGACCAAGCCCATGACCAAGTCCGTGACCAAGCCCGTGACCAAGCCCGTGACCAAGCCAGTGACCAAGCCAGTGACCAAGCCCGTGACCAAGCCCGTGACCAAGCCCGTGACCAAGCCCGTGACCAAGCCCGTGTTCACGAACATGAATTAAACGGTTCAGGCCAGAAAAACCCCAGAGAGGTTTTGGAAAAGGCACACAGAGCATCGTCGATGACTCAAATGGCTCAGGTCAAAAACGACGCGGAAAAAGACTCCGAGAACCCTGTTCTCTCCTTCCAATTTAGAAACACGCCTTCTCGAAGAAACACAACGCAGTCCCAAACCTCAATTCCCTCGTTTTTTTCTGGTTTCGGCACCAAGGAACTGCCCAGTATTCCATTTTCCCACCACAACTCCGCCTCCGCCATTCCCATATCTCCCAACACGCAAGAATTCGACGAATCCCACTTAAAAAGATTTGCCCCTGGCCAACCCCCGACGGAGAATTACTCACCACGGCTGTCATTCGCTAACTTGGCGCTGTTGTCCAATCACACCCATAATTCCCATCAAGCCCCTCACGATGGCTACAGGGGCTTTCACAAGAAGGGCTCGATTTCTAACGTGCCTCCCCTCCAGCATCCTATTCGGCCTCGGTTTAAAAAAAAGGGAGGCAGTTTGCTTGGCAAGTTGATACATTCGAACCGCAAGGAGTCTGATCCTTCCATTGACCTGAATGACGATCTGGGCTCTGAAACCGGCGCGCCTGCAGGAAATGCCACTTCTGGAAACTTGAGTACGGGAAACTTTAGCTCGTCAACAGGTGCAGCAAACCCAGGCTTGTCTCCATCAAACCGCAAAAGCGTCAGCTCCAACGGCTCCGCGAAGCACAAGTTTCGCTTGTCGTCAATCACGTCTCATCACCTCCACCACTTCGGCGATCTGCACAGAACCGCCAGCTTGTCCGAAGATTCTGACAAAATGTCTGATAGACTGTCAGCGCCGAATTCCAAGCACAATTCTGTCTCGGGCCCGCCGGGGCCTCAGCAAGAAAATCATGGCAAATCCATTTCAGGACCTGTCCCCACACTCAAGCGCTTGGCGTCAGAAAATTCGTCAAAGATCTTCGACCTTAATTTGAATTTCGACGAATTGCTGTCCATTTTGAAGGAACCGCCCACGGTTCAGAAAAACAAAGAGGCTCCCGATGAGCAGGCTATTGTCGAGTCGCCTGTGGTTTCAAAACACCATGAAAAGCATTCGGCCTGGAAGGCTCCCGATTCTTGGGACGTTACCGACATGCAAGCTCCACAAGATGTTGCGTCCTTGAATTCTGAGCTGAGCGATTCGGATGTGGACGAGAAGACGCACAAATCCTTGGTGATGAATCCTTCGGGAATATCATCACAGAATTCGGTAGCTTCTGACGAGCAGGGCCGAACTGCCCCCGAAGCGTCTGCTGTGATTGACAAAAAGCCCAAGCGCAAGCTTGAGAATCTGCTGTTGCTTCCCCAAAGAGCATTGCCCATTTTGTACGGCAACATTCTGGGCTTCATGGACGAACCCAGCCATGGGAAACAAGTGGGGCCCAGCTACATCATCCGAATTTTCAAGGAGGACAACACTTTCACCACCACCGCGTGTCCACTTGGCACCACCACCGCCGAGCTCCTCGCAATCATCAAAAAGAAGTTCTTTTTGGACTCGATTTCGAATTATCAGTTAGCGTTGTACGTTGGAAACAATGTCAAGGTTTTGGAGCCGTTTGAGAAACCCATTCAGATTCACACGGGTTTGCTCAGTCTCAGTGGCTACACTAGCAAAGATAATATGAGGATGATTGGCAGAGAGGACATCTTGTCCATCTGCAAGTTTGTGGTGGAAAATACGACCTTACGAAATATCACCTTCGAAGAAGAGGCGTCGCTTTCTAAGGACTACGTCAATGTGGATATCTCCAGCCGCAACTTGAAGACGATCCCCATTATATTCCACCAGCACACATATGAAATTGAGAAGTTGAACGTTTCGGACAACCCAGCCATTTACATTCCGTTGGACTTCATACAATCCAGTACGAACTTGTGGAGCATCAAGTCGTCTCGAAACGGTGCGTCCAAATTCCCGGTCAACTTCTTGGAGGCCTCCGAGCTCACCCATTTGCTGGTGGACCAGAATTTCTTGGACGAAATTCCTGCCCGTTTAAGCCACCTCAAGAAATTGGAGTATCTACAGCTCAATTCCAATCAAATCTACTTCTTGCCCAAGAGCTTTGAGCGCTTGAAGATGCTTACCACTTTGAATTTGTCGTCAAATTATTTCCAGGTGTATCCCGAGTGCATCAACGAGCTCGCAAATTTGCAGGATTTGGATCTTTCATATAACGACTTGGCAATCATTCCAGACTCTATAGGAAACCTAAACAAGTTGACCAAGTTGAATTTTTGCACGAACAAGCTCAGCAAGGCGCTTCCGAAAGGTATGAGCAAGTTGACCCACTTGAAAAGATTGGATATTCGGTACAATCAAATCTCAAATATCGACGTACTCGGGTCGCTTCCAAACTTGGAAGTTTTCTACGCTTCCAAGAACGCAATTTCCAGTTTCAGCGACAAAATGGAGAAGTTGCGTCTTTTGCATTTCGACAGGAACCCTGTGACCTCGTTGGAGTTCGAGGTCATGCTCCACATGCTTACGGTTCTCGACCTCTCGAAGGCCAAAATCACTGCTTTGCCTGCGGAGTTTATCGGCAAGATCCCCCACATCGAGAAGTTGGTTTTGGATAAGAATCACTTGGTGACGCTCCCGGAAGAAATGGGCAACTTGCCAAGATTGACTCACTTGTCTCTTTTCAACAACAACATCCAAAATATTCCCGCGTCGATCGGGCAGCTATTCTCATTACAATACTTAAATTTGCACTCCAACAATATCGGTGTTTTGCCGCCAGAGATCTGGAACTTGAAGAACTTGACGTACTTGAACATCTCGTCAAATATCTTGAGCCTGTTCCCTAAACCCACGTTTTCCGTGGCGAAAAAAATGTCGTCCACTGTCAACTTCAACCTGGAAAATCAGGAATCAAATCTGTCGGAGAGACCTGGCCCCACGTGCCTCCGGGATAATTTGCTCTCGTTGAGTGCTGCAGACAACAGTCTTACGGACGAGTCGTTTGAGTCCATTGCTCTTCTATCGAACTTACGGACGTTGAATCTCTCCTACAACGATATCACCGAGATCCCTGAGGGTGCCCTCGCTCGCTTGACCAGATTGTCCGAGCTCTTCTTGTCAGGCAACTCGCTCACGCGGCTTCCTTCAGAGGACTTAGAGAATTTGACGGACATGAGGTGGCTTTACTTGAACAACAATAAGTTCCCAACGCTTCCGCCAGAGTTGAGCAAGTGTCAACTCTTGACGCACCTTGACGTGGGCTCCAACCTTTTACGCTACAACATAGCGAACTGGCCATATGACTGGAACTGGGCTTACAATAAACGTTTGCGGTACTTGAACTTTTCCGGCAACAAGAGGTTCGAAATCAAGCAGAGCTATGTGCAGAATAGCGAGACCAATGAGACGTATGACAATCTCTTGGTGTTGAAGGAGTTGCGTGCCATTGGCTTGATGGATGTGACCTTGATGTCGCCCAAAGTGCCGGATCTGACTGTGGATGTGCGGGTTCGTACTACTTCCTCGGAGCTGGAAAATGTGGGCTATGGAATTGCCGATTTCATGGCCAATCACGAGACCATTGCCTTCCGCGACGCGTTCATCCAGAAGTTCCGTGGAAACGATAATGAGATGTTGATTTTGTCGTGTGACGGCATCGGAGCTACCAACGCGTCGCCCGGAGGACACCTCATTTCGTTTTTGGCCAAGCAGTTGATCGTCCCATTGTTTACTGCCGAGTTGGACAAGATCTCTAACGACGAGCACATTCCGGATGCCTTGAGAAGGTCGTTTTTGGGGCTCAACAACCACATCAATTCCGTTCTCGCTAACAAGAAGCTGGGATTTTTCACACCCTCGACGCAGTTCCCCGATTTGAACGATTTGAAATTAGCGGAGGACGCCGTCAAAGGAAGCTGTCTTTGCGTGCTTTACATCAAGGCCGGAATCATTTACTCGGCTAACGTTGGGGACATCGAGACGGTGATCTCTCGCAACAACACTGACTACAGGATCCTCACCACAAAGCACGACCCCACGCTGCGTAAGGAGTTCGAGCGTATCAGGGCCTCTGGCGGCTACGTCTCCGGCGACGGAGCATTGGACGGCGTGTTGCACGTTTCTCGAGGCGTCGGCTTCTTCAATTATGTTCCCCACACGCACAGTGGCCCTTCGATTTCCATCTACGACACCGCCGGCGGTGACGTGGTGCTCATCATGGCGTCGCGTGTTCTCTGGGACTACTTGTCATACGATTTGGCCGTGGACATTGCCAGACAGGAGCAGGATGACCCCATGGTGGCCGCAGAGAAGTTGAGGGACCACGCACTCTTCTACGGCGCTTCCGACAAGATGTCAGTGACAGTGGTGTCGATTGGCAACGAGAAAAAGAGCCAAAAGGCGCTCTCGTCGTACATGAACTTGGGCAAAGACAGTGGTGGGTTCCAAGGGCGCAAGCGGCGAGACCGGGCAGCACAGGTGGGCGACTCGGCATTGAGGCGGCTCAACGACGAAATCGACCCTCCCGTGGGCGAGTTGGCATTGGTGTTCACGGACATTAAAAATTCCACGCTTTTGTGGGATGCGTACCCCGTGGCCATGAGGTCCGCCATCAAGTTGCACAACACCATCATGCGAAGACAATTGCGCATAGTGGGAGGCTACGAGGTGAAGACCGAGGGCGACTCGTTCATGGTGTCGTTCCCGACGCCGACGTCGGCGCTATTGTGGTGTTTCAACGTGCAAAACCAGCTCTTGAGCGAGGATTGGCCCACGCAGATTCTCGAGACCAACGAGTGCTGTGAAGTGACCGACAATGCGGGCAAGATCTTGTTTCGGGGACTATCAGTGAGAATGGGCATCCATTGGGGCTCGCCGGTGTGTGAGCCGGACATGGTGACGCGCAGAATGGATTACTTTGGTCCGATGGTCAACCGGGCGTCGAGAATCGAGTCCAGCGCAGATGGTGGCCAGATTGCCGTCAGCACCGACTTCCTCCACGAGATGGAGCAGTTGTACTTTCTCCACGAGCAGATCGAGTCCGGGGCCGTCAATGCCCAGGAAGGATTTGAGGGCAACGCCGGGGCGCGCGAGATCATAGGCAACGAGATTCGGGCGTTGGAGGAGATCGGATGCAAGTATTTTGAGTTAGGCGAGAGGAAACTCAAGGGCTTGGAGATTCCGGAGAACATCGTGCTCGCATTCCCCTCCAACTTGGCCATCCGCTACGAGATCTTCATGAAGCGGCTCTCGCAAGACGACGAGTACCTGGGCCGCATCGTGGGGGCGCTTCCTGTGGAACTGATCTTCAATCTCCGGTCAATCTCGCTCCGCATGGAGAACATATGCTCGGTGTTGAACGCAGGCTTCACACTCAACGAAGACACGTTCCAGCGGCCCAGCGGCGAGATGTACCAGGCCACAGTCAAGAAGAATGTACAGGAGCACGACCTTGTGACTTTGTTCAACCACTTGACCACGCGGATAGAGAACTGTGTGGCGGCCTTGGAGTTGCGCCAGGCGTACCACGAGATGAACGGAGAGCCTTCTATTGACTTTACTCAGGACCTCTCGATCTGGCAGGTGGTGGACGATTTGAAGAAGCTTATGAGGCAGAGGACATACGGAGAGATGGGGAATAGCAAGGATATACCGAGAGATGGGGAATAGCAAGGACATACGGAGATGAGGAATAGCGAGGACATACGGAGATGAGGAATAGCAAGGACATACGGAGATGAGGAATAGCGAGGACATACGGAGATGAGGAATAGCAAGGACTTACGGAGATGGGGAATAGCAAGGACATACGGAGAGATGGGAATAGCGAGGCCGCAGAGAACAGCAAGGCAAACAAATCTACCCTTAGCCCTAGCAATGAAATCTTATTCTCAAGAGTGACGTCGAGAATGCTCCTGGGGCTCAGCCATAGAGGTCACCGGGAGAGGACAGAGCATGTCGGGGTCTACGCAGGAACAATCATCAAACGACTTAATATCAGTACCAACCACTAGTTTAACCCATAGCAATACCAGCCACCAGACCAGTATCGGCATCTAGTGCCCGCTAGCATTGTGCTTGCAGGCAGCCGGCGACGGGCCGGTCACGTGACCGCGATTCTTGTGCTGCCTCTTCTTCTGCCTCTGCAGCTCCATCACGTGACTCACCAGCGGCACGTGACCCCTCACTCAAGCTCGCCGTCCTCCGCCCCCCACCCCATGGATCCTCTACGCCCCATGCTATCCGGAGGCGACAGGCGTGCGCCTCGGCGTACGGTGCCTTGGATCCGCGAGCCTTCCTTTGGCAGTAACCTCGGCCAGCGGTCGGCGGCGCTCAGTGCGGGCGCCACGCTTGCCATCGGACCCGCCGACCTTGTACACCAAGGCCAGTCCGACAGCCATAAGTCCAGCCGGTTCCTCGGCGCGTCTTCTTCCAGCCATGCGGATCTACTGGCGTCAAAAGAGGACGAAAACCAGGCGGGGTACTTCCATTACTGCAATGGCATAGATTATACGCAGGGAGCGGCGGCGTTGGAGCGCTACGTGCTTCAGGCAGTCGGGGCGGGCTCCACTGCGGCGGATGCGGCGGACTTGGACGGCCGAAGCCGGGGATTCGGGGATTTCGGGCCGAACCCGGGGCATGGCGGCGCAAACGACGCCGAACGGGGATTGAGAACGCCCGAGACGTCTTCGGAGAGCCGCAGAGCGTCCGAGGCTTCCACAGGAAGCGGCTTAAGAGCAGCAGGGTCATATTCGAGGCGGCCGCTGGGAGTGTACGAAAACGGCAATTTTGCGGACGGCGCCGACACGCGAGGGCGGAAGCAGACCATTGTCACGGTGTGCGCCTACAACGCGTTCGCCCGGAGCGAGCTCCGAGCCCGCTTCATGGTGACGAAGACCCGCCGCGGCGCCGTGTCGTTGGACCCGTCGTACGTGGTGTTCTCGTTTGTTCTGAAGAGACTGCATGCGTACACCCGGGCCTCGGTGCAGGACATCCCCAGCCAGTTCTGGACCGAGTTGGCGGTTCTGTCGCTCGTCCGCCTCTTTGTGGCCACGGACGACGCGTCCCGCCGCGTGTGTGGCACCGTGCTCTTGAATGATATGGTGCTACTGCATCCAGACCTCCGCCGGGCCGTCGCCAACGTGGTGTCGTTGCTTCCCAAGGGCCATGTTTTGGGCACGCGCCAGGCGTACGGCGCCAACACCTCAGCGGGCGGCGACTTTGTCAAAACGGCCAAGTACCGCAACTTCTTGGTGGACACGTTGGTGCGGCTCGTGGCTTTGGACGCAAGCGGCAAGATTGCGGCCGACACGGCCGAAGCCATCACACGGCAGTTCGGGTCCGAGTTTGACGTGGCCGTGTGTCGTGTGTTGAAGGCAGACTTGCGCTGCAATCACGAGGCGTGGTTCCTCAAGACCATCAATGTCCACGTGTCCACCTACGACAACCTGGGCCAGACGGCGCTTCTCCTCCTCGAGCAGGCGCGGTTTCTCATTGGCAAAAAAGCACACGCCGCAGCCCGGACCGTGGCTTCACGTGCCGTGCTGCTCCTCCCGCTCGACTACGACGCGTGGTACTGTCTAGCGCTAAGCTACGTGATGGAAGGACGCTACGTGCAAGCCATACAGGCGATCAACCTGTTTCCTATTGTGTTTGCTAAAAAAGATCTTTCGGATGCAGACCACGTGGACGGCATCTACGACAGCTTTGCCATGGGGTTCATGGAGCGAGCGGTGAAGGGCAAGGCCATGGATTTGAGGACGTTTGAGTCGTTCTTTCCGCCTCCGAAGGCTTATGAAAGCGCAAGGCGGCTGTTTGAGGGAAGCGCTTCGAGCCTCAATCTAAAAGAGGGGTCGAAGCAAGGCGCAAGCCCAAGCACCTCAAAAGATGGCTCGAGAATGGAGGAGTCAAGAGAGCGGTCGAAGAAGGGCGCAAGAAAGGAGAAAGAGGCGTCCAAAACTGAGGATCTTGGCTCCATCAGCAAAATCTGGTACGACTCGTTCCAATACAACCCGCATTTGCGGCACCCCATTGCCGGCCCGTTCCGCCGCTCTCCCCTTTCCATGGCCACGCCCATGGAGCTATCGACGGTGGACCAGAATGTGCTAAAAATCTCCAGCCCCACGTCCGCCAAGCTTCTCCTCGCAGCCCAATCGGCGTCCAATCCATGGTCTTCGATAATTGACTTCGATTCACGGTCCACGTGGGGGAGAACATACGATTTGGTCACGTCGATCATAGCGCTCATTGGCTGGGACGAATTGGTGTATGTGAAAAACGAGGCGTTTTCACAGAGCTCCGAGATTAAGAGAGGGACCAAAGAAGAAGCAAAAGAAGAAAGCCAGAAAGACCCGCCACGAGGAGCACGCAAGCCAGAGTTCGTCGTGTCCAACAACTCGTCGGTGCTGTGCAAAAGCTGGCTCCAGCTGCTCCTTCTTGTCATCTACGAGGACCTCCGGGTGCTCATCCAGACGGCCAGCGAGGACCAGGACAGAAGCGCCCTCTCGTGGCAGATGATCGGGCTTCTTGGGTGGTCGTGCAAGCTCAATTTGAAGGACAGCATCTCGTCCATCGTCACGAGTGTGATGGGTGTGTCGACGCATGGCGGGTTCGACTACTTCGGGACCGTCAAGATGTTGGAGATGTACGGCGAGTTTGGCCACGACGCGTCGCCCATCGACCCGTTCTGCGAGCCGTACGAGGGCCGCAGCTGGTCCAACAAACTCCTCATCCAGAAAATGTCGCCCACGGCGTACGAGGCGCTCCGTGCAGGCCTAATGGCCGGGCACTTCAGCATGGACAACATCTTGCTCTGCCTCGTCAAGCTCATCAGCTACAACGTGCGGTGGTACGGCTACATGCCCGACTACTTGACGACGTCCACGCTCACGAAGCTCTGTGAGCAGCACGACCCGTTGGTGGTGCGGCTGCGACTCCAAATGCTCTTCAAGACACACGAGAAGAGGGAGCCGAAGAAGGTGCAGGGCTCGTTCACGTTGAGGGCCATGTTTGCAGCTCCCAAGGCGGGCGTGCAGCAGCCATACGAGTTTGTGCAGTCCGACACCATCATGGAGTACATGGACTCCATGGTGCAGTGGCTCGAGGGTCTTAGCAGCGAGGGCTGAGCGAAAATGAGCAGCAAGGGGATAACAGGGAGTGTGAGTAGTTCTGCGTGTAGTAGTTCTGCGTGTAGTAGTTCTGCGTGTAGTAGTTCTTGTTGACATACGCTGGACCACGAGCGGAATGGAATGAGTTCCTGCATACCACATAGCCGCCGTACGTCAGTGAAGCGGTGCTGGTTGAT